>SKCR01032883.1:0-161581 GCA_019454045.1 Zanthoxylum bungeanum
AAGGTTCAGCAACATTTGCTTCTCCTTTCTTCTCCACAGAAATAGACTCAAAAGTAGTGAGTTCGTTAAGCAATTCAGTCAATTATAACTCAGCTTATTCATGAAGTAATGCTTTTGAACTGAAGAAATTGTGGGCTAAGGCTTTCCAAAATCATGCCCACTTGTGTGCCTTCATCTATGGTGGCCCCATTGATTTCTGCCTCATGAATGGTACTAATCATCATTAGCACGTGTTCACGAACAGGAGTACAGCTTTCATTTTGCAGTTCATGACTTTCTTGACTGCTTCATGTTTAGCTTGATCAGAGGGTTTGCCAACATGCCTTGTAGATACTCCATTATCTCATAAGCAGTCTATGTCTTTTCGTGCTTTGTGTTAAGCACGTCAGACATGGCAGCAAGCAAATAACAACGAGCTTTGTCATTTGCTCGAATCCAATTTTCATAGGCATCTTTGATGGTTTTGTTGGCATTCACAGCTGGTTCTGGAGGACATTCCTCCATCAGGACAAACTTCAGGTTATCCAGCACAAGAATTATATTCATATTTTTCTTCCACTTAGCAAAGTTATCACCAGTTAATTTTTCAGTAGCAAGCAGTGATAGGATTGGATTTGACATATTTCTGAAATCATTAAAAAAAAATATTCTAAATTATTCCATGCATAAAATTCAAAATAAATTCGGCATAGTAATCATGATGCATGATGCATATGCTAAACACTAAAAAATATATGAACTACTATAGCCTCGGAAAAATTAATAAGCATATTATGTTGCCTTAGGGTCGATCACAATACCCTATTAAAATAGAGACAATCTCAATAAATAAATTTTTTTTCAAAATATCTCATATTTTCAAAATTTATTCATAACCGATTTTTGATCTAAATATAATTAACACTTTTAACTATATTTATATGAGTGTAACCCACCGTTTTGGATCCTTAAAATTTAACTCATAACAACCACCTTATGGTAAGTTAATTATGAAATACATTTTATAAATCCTATCGTAAGAAGTACAACCTTGATATTAACCTAAGCAAACACTCTCCTTAGGGAGGATGAAACTAAAGTCATCACGAAGCCCCACTTAGATTTCACGATGTTGCACTAACGGTGGAGACCAAAGGATGTTTTGACAAACTACCCGCTCCCACTCATTATTTTAAGTTTAGTGATTTTATATGTAAAACATCTAATGTTTTGAAAACTTAGCGGAAAAAAGACAAGAAATCAAATTAAAGGTCTTTAATTACCAAATTAATTGTTTCATAATAAAATTACCCGCTTTACTAATAAAACTTAAATTCATTATGAAACATCTAAGTTATTCATGATAAACAATTTATTATAAATACTTAGAACTGAATTTTGTGACTTTACAAATTTTAACGATTTAAAATTAATTCACAAATATTATTTAATCGACTAATCGATAAAAATCCTAAAATAGTTTTTAATCAAATTATAAAACTATTTATTATCATAAATAAATTTATGAAAATGCACATGTATGTATGGCATGTTATAATGCAAAAAGTAGGCATTGTGCTAATTCTATATGTCATTTAAAATATGCATGAGAATAAAAATTTTATAATTCACACAAAAAAATAAATAAAAAATTGGATATTAACCGGGTTGACAATTTGGGTATTTCTAAAATTACAAATAACCAAAAAATAAAATTACATTAATCTCAAATCTGGAAAAAAATATAATTATATTTCCAGGTGACTTTCACCAAATATATGTATTATATATTTATATATATTTTTTTTATTATTTTCTCCCGGCAGCAGCCCCTTGCTGCATGTGCAGCAATGGGGCTGCTGCCTAGCAGCAGCCCACTGCTGCATGTGCAGCAATGGGGCTGCTGCCTAGCAGCAGCCCACGCTGCTGCCTAGCAGCAGTTGCAGCAGCGTGGCTGCTGCACTGTGCAGCAGTCTCACTGCTGCACAGTGCAGGAAAAAAAAATATATATAGATATATATATCTGGAAATATAAAACCGTCCGTCCGTGCATCGTCTATTTGGCTTGATCTTGATCTCGATCTCGAACAATTACAAAAAAAAAAATAACAATTACAAAAAGAAATACCCATTTAATTTTGGGTTTACAAATCCAATATATTTAGTTTAAGTAGCATTGATTTAAATATTATTGAATAGGTATGGAATTTTCTTATTTTAGACTACTATCAGGTTTTGTAAGTCAAATATAGCAATCATAACAACTTCGTGAAGGCATTTGATGAATTATCAATGGTAAGAATTGATTCCGAGATGCGACATAGTAATGATTTGGACAAGCATAAATCAGTGAGTGGATACTGTACATTTTTCCTAATTGATTCTTATAATGTACTTCTCATTTTTTAGCATTGTTTTATTTGAGATATTTAAAACGATTTAGTCATATTTTGAAGACAGTTTTTGATGATTTGAGATAAGTTTGACATTTGCGATCGATTGATGATTTGATTATTATTTTGATGAATTGATATGTTTTAATGAGTATGATTTATATTCTTTTACATGGAATTGACGGCATACTTGAAATTGACAAATTATGATGACCATGTGGACATGTGTAATAAAGATAGGGTTGAAATCCCTATCTCATAGCAAAGATATAGGGCCTAGCCGATGGTGATCCCTATCTCCAATTAAAGATAAGAAGCCTTTCTGATGGTGATGTGTAGCAAGTTAGAACTCTCTATGTTAAAGTAAAGAAATTGAGTCTGGCTAACAAGTCAGAATTCTCTATCTCAAATATTTATTTGTCCAGTTGAGTTTGTTTTTGGACACTTGATTTTTGTATTTTTTGATTTATTAATTTTCATATTTTCAACGAAATTTGATTTCAAATGATTTCAGTATATTTTCAGCTAAAGGATTTTCGGAAATTCTAAAGAAACTTTCAGATAAATGTTCTCAGACACTAAAAGAAAGTTTTTAAAATTGAGTGATTTATGGATCATTATTAAGTTTATTTCAATTTAAATCCACTCACTGAGTATTCCAAAATACTCATCCCCTACACCAGATTTGTTTTGTAGGATTCTCAGAGCACGAACTCATGAAACCGAATACTGTTTTACAGTCACTAAGGTCTCATGGGTCTATCTAGTTGGGTACAATATGCATTGTACATTCATGGTTAAGTTTTGTGAAGTTATGTATAAGATTGTTAGTAATTAGTTCAGTAAAATCTATTGTGACAATAAAATACATATACATGAATAAGTTTCATATTTATTTACAGAGATGGGCACATCGTCCTTACGTGTTTTACTCATGGACTATATGTTGTGATGTGATGTGTTATGATATTAGTATATGCATATAGACAACCAGACATAGGCTGATGGTGATAGGGTAACCTATCCTATGTCGGTAACATCTACAGAAAGAGGGTGACACATATATCTCTTATGTTTATCAACAATATTAACTTTCTTTTTACCTATTTCTTTCCCGATTACCCTTGATATTTTCAAAGAATAGGCTAAATTACCTTTTAGGGCTCGGTTGCCTAGTTGAGGTTGTGGCCAATGGCCATGTTAAAAAGATCATAGAATGAAAAATCCATCCACTGGCTCTAATCCATAACTTAACTTGTATAACCTCCAATTTTTTAGCCATAACTATCTTATCTGATATATGATTGAGGTGATTCAAGTTATGTTTCAAAGAGAACTTAAAAATCTACAATTTTATAGTTCACATCAAATACAGATGCGGACTATTTCCTAGTAAAAAATGAGATTGTATTTCAGTTTAAAGTTTTATGTAATTTGAAAAGCTGCTTCAATTTTCTTAACTAATTACATAAATTGGGAGAATTAAAGATAGAGAGCAAGACAATAAGCAAAAATAACGGAAGAAAGAAAGAAATAACAATATTGTAAGACAAATAATGTAATATAGAAAATAAATAAAATAAAGAAAAACAATGGCCGTTCATAGACAGCAGACGGTTGAGCTGGAGAAGTAGAAGCTTCCGACCGAAGAGTAGAGGAATGAGGAGCCGGAGATGACGGCTGGTCAAACACAGAGGGCTCCTGTGTCGAAGGTACATGAGACATCGCTCGAGGAGGAGATGGTAGAAGAGTAGAAGAAGATGGTTGTCCAGAGGCCGAAGTTGTTCGCGCCAAGGAATCTGGAGAGGCTGCATGTGGCGATAGTTATTGCGGTCCAGTTGCAGGCTGAGCATCTGCAGGAGAATCAGAGTCAGATGTATCAGAAATATAAATGACCTGCTCTTCTTTATAAATACGATAAAGTACGTCATTTTTGTACATACACCGAGCCTCCTCTAGTAGCTCCAACTCGGCTAAACTATAAAGGTCGTCTACGTCCCTATAACTTCTCCTAATCCCTATGGTATACATCCTGCGGACCAAGGGTAAAGCCGTTTAAGGTGACACCAAATAGGCCCGTCATTCGGCCAAATAGGCTCTAGTACTTCAGCCTCGTCATCCAGATCCTACATAATCGGTACAGGAACGTCCGAAGAAGGGCATCCGAATAACAGATGGTCTCTTGGAATTTCCTCAATATTTGGACGCGAACGGCCAAACTCTATATGTGGCTCCGGACCTTGGGGATCGGCCCCGGATGAATTGCCGGTAACAGGTGTCTCGCCCTCCTCTGGCGTTTGCTCCGTGATGGGAGCCTTGGCCGCTTCATCCTCATCCGATGGAAGCTGAACAATCGGAACTCCCACAGGTCCCACTTCCTCCAGACCTTCAAATATGGGAGCTTCAGGCCCCGAAGTTTGGGTCGTTTCGGGCATTATAGAGGGCGGCTCCGATCTCAGCACCTACAGAAGATACAAAATTTACAAGACTTTAACATATCTTAGACTGACATACAGGAAAGATGATAGTTTCAGATCGCACCTTGGGACGACGTACAAGTGGCACGTCTGAATCCAAGCTATGGCTGGGGGAAGGCTGCTTCTTTTTTGCTTGTTTGGTTTTCTTGAGTTTGAGCGTTTCGGCCGATTTCTTCGACCCCGCCGGCTCAGAAGACTTATGGGAGTGGAAAATACCCTCATAAAGGGCAGAGAAAAAAAATCTTTCACGGCCAAGTAGCTAGAAACGGTCAAAGGAAGAATAGACCTATGTGCAAGAAGCAAAAGAAACGATAATAAAAGAAGAAAGTAAAGAACGAGTCTTCGACAATGAATTCTCCACATCAGAGACCGAAAAAACTTTAATACGGTCTGACGAAGCGGAACGCGCATGAAAGAATGAAAGAGGCCATCCTTGAACGAGGCCAAACTGACGGGCAACAAAGTTGGGTGAATACACCCCCACTCCAGCCTTGCCATTGGCCCCAGTCAGGATGTCATGAATCAGGTCGCGGCTGCATAAAAACTTACGCCATATTCAAAGACCTGATTCGTCCTCTTCTGAATAAGGAATGTCATGAACGAAGAACAGGTTGTCCCCTATAGAAAAAGAGAAAAAAGAGGGAACCTGAGAAAGAGTGTAGAAATATTCAAAGACGACGCGAGGAAGGAGAGAGAATGGCCGAAGTTGAGAAAAAAAAAGACCGGCGCATGGATAGGGATGATTTGAGTCAATTGTGTCGAAAATAGGGAAAGAGGGTCGGAGCCAGAGCTGAACAAGCCACAAAGGGCCAGAGGCAATCGGTGACACCCCCGACCGAAGTTATTTTTGGAGGACGGCCAAACCACGATAAATGACGGCTAACATGAAAGATGCCAGGTCCAAACGACGACCATTGGCAAGGTCAGAAGAGATAGGGAGATAGCCCGCCACACGCTTTTGGCTGGGTGCGCAAATGATATATTTGTACAGCCAATAGTGAAGGAAGGTTGTTCGCTCCAACATCGAAACACGACTGGCCGATTTTGAAAATGTGCGAAGAAAAGAAGAGTACCATGAAAAGGACGAAAAGTCCATTAGAGGATGAGGAAAACGGAAGGTCGTGCAGGACGAGATAGGCGCACCCAGAGGGGCCAACCTAGTAAGAGCACTGATATCACGAAGAGTGATAGTAAAAGGACCAGCAGGAAAAATGAATACATTGTATTCAGAGGACCAAAAGCGTAAGGAGATAGTAAACAGGTTTCGGTCAAAAGAAGGCAATGCCGATGAAAGTTCAATGAAGAGAAAGAAAACCATGTTCCTCTAGAAAGACACGGGTATCCACGTGCAATAGCATACGTTGGAACTAAGAATCAAAAGCTGCGTCGTGTTTAGGCCATGTGCGAATAGGGTTGGATTGAGCCAAATAAGAAATACAAATTGGCTCCGAAAACGGGAGACCAGAAGAGGAAGGGAACTGTTGAGCCAGCGCGGCTGTGGAAATGGTGTCATCTTCAATAAAAATGGGACCAAGCACACACTGGTCGTAGGTCTCATCGAGAGTATGAACACCGAAAGTGCTCACGGAGGGATCGTCCAACACCATCTTATAGTCAGAAAAAGTCGAGGAACTGGTTTTGGGGGCAGAAGAAGAAGACGCCATTAACGCAAGATCGCAGGTAAGAGAGAAGGGATGTTTGCAAAGAGGGTCGAAAGTACAGTAAAAACTAGAGTGTGCTAAACCCTAATATAAACAGACGAAAGGTTTAAACCAGGACAGATGTCGCAACGGAAATCACCGAAAGATAGACATGGCGGGAAAATGAAGAAAATGAAAAGTTACCCTGGACAGGTGTTGGAACATGATTCGATAAAGGGTGACGTGTGACGAAAGGAAACACCGAAGTGACGGGAGAAACGACTCATTAATGAGCGTCATGATGAATGTATTAGGAAAGGACACGCATTTATTGCATAAGTGATGGGTTCACATAGGACTGTAAAGAGCGGCCTATCAAATTACGGGGCGTAAATTTCTCCCTCAAGTACAGGACGAGAACGTCTCCCTTAGGTTTGCCACACTCTCAGCACCTCAGCGTCGTCCTTCAACAGATCGGCCAAATACAAGTGTCATTCACCGAAAGCATCGTCCAGGCTATCACCTTTATCGATACGCGTGACACAAGAAAAGCAGAGTTGATGTGACAGTACCACCAGACTACAGTTTGCTTTCGACAAAGTCAGGTTTAGGGCAGAGAACCCGTCAGTCAGTCATATAACACGTGGAAAACACAGCAAACGAGAACAATGTCATTTCTTGAGAATATATAAAGAGAGGAGGGTTAAAGCGTTTACTCCAAAATAGCTCAAAGTAAATACCAAATGCTGTAACCTCCTCCAACCGCCCGGCCAATGGCCGATCCAACTCAAACACCTCAGCTTGGTCTTCCATAACTAAGCAAATTCTTTGGTTAACGGGTGAAAGGGGAAAGAACAGAAGAAGCAGAACAGAGCCGTAAAAAAGAGAAGATCTACATGGAACAGAGGCCATCAGAAATGAAAGCTTCTCTTTAATGAGGTGTGAAATGAAATATAAAAGGGTTAGCTAACGGCCATCCACACGGTGTGAGGTGTTAAATAGAATGTAATGTTGTGGATGGGCTGCATCCGTTAGCGACCGTTGTCCTGGTTCCTCTTTGTGGAAGGTACTGTACCTCATGGTTGTGGATGGGTTACACCCGTTGATTGCGGCTGACCGTGTTCCTCTGAGTGGAGGGTGTTGCACTCCTCGACCTCACAGTTTCTCTAGACTGAGGGATCGACTGGACGATTAGTCAGTCGAGGGCGAAAATCCACGGCTTCACATATTATCTGGATTGAGGGATCGACCGGGTGACTAGCGAGTCGAGGGCAAGGAAAGAATGCCTATCGGACCAGCCTTCAATTGGTGTGGTGGTCTTCCCTGAACGAGAAAAGAACGAACTGGGATGGAAAGTCGAAAAATTCACCTCGATTTTCACTTTCAGTTCAATCAAAGTGAATTTGGGGGACAATTGTTGACAAAGGCGAAATCGACTTAGAACGAATGAGTAAAGGGCGAAGGCAAGGGCAACGAAAGGAAGAGCGATCACTAGGTTAGAGCGAAAAGAACCCAGGACGACCGAAGCAATGATTACAACGAAAACATATAATGTAGTTGATCGCACGACTACAGTAGTTAAGTAGTTTTCCCTCCACAATCAAGCAGTTGAGACGCACAGCTCAACGGTTGAAGACACGATCCAGCAGCTGCAGGGAGATACTGGAACTGCTCAAGCGGTTTACAAGCTTCACTATAAAAGTTCACTCGTACAAAAAGAAAAAGGCCCTGATCAAATGAAGACTCAAAAGAGCATATTTTTTATTTCGTGTGTGCTTGCGCCCTTTACAGGCTTATTCACTTAATCAAACACCCTTTGCTGGGACTTTGTCTCCGTAGGTTTGAACCTTACACGTTTCTCTTTGTTCGTGCATAAAAATCGCGCAAACACACTTATAAAATTTTAACTCCTAGTCGACAAAAAATATATATTCACTACATCCAAATATTGAAAAAAAATTATAAATATTCCATGACTATCATAGTTTCCCAAGAATTATTTTAGCGATTAATAATATAGTCATTAAAGTGATTTACTCATTATGAAAATATAATTATATGGGTGCCAAAATAACTAAACTTCTTTCTGCAATTACTTAGAGTTTAGTCACCTAAGTATCTATTACGTGACTGTGATTAAATTTATAGTTGCAAAATATAGATGATAGTGAGAAAATATGTTGAAGTAGTAAATTTCTAATTGAGTGACTAAATATTCAATTTAGCCATAGAAATGTTTATAATTGATCACTAAACCATAATTTCTAAGTAATAATAAAAAAAAACAGGGATTTAATAAGTAATTATAAAAAATAAATTAGAGAATCATGGTATATTTTCCTAAATATTAAAACATGATTTGATTGTCCACTATTAGAAGAAGACGAAGAAGAAGAAGAAGAAGACCACGAAGTGGACTCCATTGGAGAACCTTCTGGCTCAGGAAGCCAAATTGGGCTTGGGTTTTATTATTAACGGCCATAAGCTTGGCCCACCAATGTCTTATCCTCTCCTCGTTTGTCCTTTTTCACTAACGTGGGGTCCTCAGAATTAAACGTAAATTTTATCCCCAAGAAGGGGAAAGAAAGAGACAGGGATTCATAAGATAAGAGTTGAAGGCCTCACCTTTCATTTCCCTCTCTTGTTCAATCCACTCTATATCATCAACAGTAAGCTCCACAATTAAAAGCCTTTTGCTTTTCAGCAATAGTTGCTGTTTTTCACTTGAATATGAGTTAATGGGTACTTTTTCTTCAAAGCTTTTTTTTGTGTTTCTCTAACTTACTCATACAGGGTTGTGTTAATTTATATGGGTTTTAGGATTTTTCTTATCCTTTGAATGGTATGTTATATTTGTTATCTTTTGAACCTTCAAAATGTTTGCTCAAATGTGTAAGCTTTACTACTGGGCCATTGAATTGGAAAACAAAGCCTAGGCATAGTTTGTTCAGTCAAAGATATTAATTGAGTATATCTATTTGTGTTAATTAAGTGTTTTTTTTCTTTGCAATATGCTTTAAAGAACGTGCTTCTTGTTAAACGAAATCGTTTTTGCTAGTAGTAGTGTTGTATATATCATTTCTTCTGCATTGTATGTCAATCAGCTTCCAGTTGGATGGATCAATTGAATGTTAGTTTGACGACGTGTCTAATTAAGAAAAATAATCCGAGTCATTTTTACTTTAAAACTTTGCGGTGTCTTAGCCAGTTAGCCCTGATGATTATATTAGTGCAATTAAGGAAAATTTTATATTTGGAGTGAAACATGAGGAAAGCTAAATGAGGAGATTTGTGCATTTGCAAGCTAATTACTATGAGAGGTTTAATATGGCGAAATTTAACTGGGATTATACATATCATTACTGGTTAGCATACAACAAATGTCAGTTATTTAAAGTGATCGGAGGATGAGATAATTCGTTATTAGTCCAACTGAAGAAAAGTCACATTTGGCATATTGTAAGTTATGCTATTACTTATGATGCAGTTATTCCAAACAACAGTTTTGAGTCTTTTGACTGTGATTGGACTGGACTGGACTGTCACTCTTTAGATATCAATGCTATATCCCAATAGTCAAATAACTTGGTGAGCCAATGATGTATAAAATTGAGCTAGACGATGACTTGTAGAGCACACGATATCATAGTGCTCTAGACTATGTTCAGGCATCAGGCATGTGATTGTAAATGTTACTTGTCTAACCACATTACAGACTGTTTTTCCTGTAAAAGTTGTTATACATGTTGAATTCTCGGACTTGAACCTTGATATGTCATGAACAGGTAGTTTTGTGACCTAGTGCTTATTTTTTATATTTTCCAGGTGAAATAGTGACGAAGTACTTGTTTTATCTGCAAGACTAGACCTTTAATCTGGAAGTTGAAGTGAAGATGACGCCTGTAATCCCATGTTCTATAAGCAGTATTGCATCCATTCCTGTGACTGCTTTTACAATAAGAAAGAACAATTTAACAAGAAACAATTTGACAAGGAAACCTATAAAGCATACGATATCCTCACAGAGATTTGTTTTACCTCTTTCGTCTTCTGCTAGATTCTTTTCACAATACCAAAGGGGGTCTGCTTTACATCATAAATCTGGGCTCCGCATATTATCGGCCTCAGGGATAGATGTCGCCGTGGAGGAATCAGATTCACCTGCTGCAGATGAAGATTCTGCTGGAGCCTCAGACATTCTATCTGATGAGGACAAAAGTGAAAGTTCCTCTACAAAATCAGAAGCCAGTCCTGCTCAAGCCCAGTCCGGAAGATCAAGAACAGCTAGGAAAAGTGAGATGCCACCTGTAAAGAATGAGGACTTAATTCCTGGTGCAATGTTTACTGGTAAAGTAAGATCGATCCAGCCATTTGGTGCTTTCATTGATTTCGGAGCTTTCACGGATGGCCTGGTACATGTTTCAAGACTGAGTGATAGCTTTGTTAAAGATGTTGGAAGTTTTGTTTCAGTTGGACAAGAGGTTAAGGTGAGATTAATTGAAGCAAATACTGAGACGGGACGAATTTCTCTTACCATGCGTGGAAGTGATGATTTTAGCAAGCTGCAGCAACAGAAGGATGCTCCTGCCAGTGTTGAGAAGGTCAGGCCTGACAGACGGAGCACTTCAAAGTATAGTCAAAAAAGGGATGAGCTGAAAACCACGAAGTTTGTCAAGGGACAGGACCTAGAAGGCACAGTGAAGAATTTAACCCGTTCTGGTGCTTTCATAAATCTTCCTGAGGGTGAGGAAGGATTTCTTCCTACGTCAGAGGAATCTGATGATGGATTTGCAATCATGATGGGAGGCTCATCATTGCAGGTAGGCCAGGAAGTTAGTGTACGTGTATTGCGAATCACAAGGGGACAAGTAACCTTGACAATGAAAAAAGAAGATGCGGGTTGGACCTAAAGCTCACCCAAGGGGTTGTCCATGCCGCAACGAACCCCTTTGTTCTGGCCTTCCGAAATAACAAGGATATTTCCGCATTTTTGGATGAGAGGGATAAATCAGAGAAAGCTGCTAAAAAATCAGAGAAACCAACCCCTATCAAGATAGGAGGAGAGGTGAGCCAAATGGAAGCTGAATCAAGTAACCCTGAGGTGCAGGACCAATCAGCCAGCAGTGATGAGGGTTTGGCCAGAGTTCCTTTTGCAGTGGGGGAAACAGTTGAACATGATGAAGCTCCATCAAAGGAGAAGGATGAGGTAGCTGGATCAAGTAACCCTGATGTGCAGGACCAATCAGCCAGCATTGATGAGGGTTTAGCTAGAGTTCCTTCTGCAGTGGGTGAAATAGCTGAACATGACGCAGCTCCATCAAAGGAGAAGGGTGAGGTAGCTGGATCAAGTAATCCTGAATTGCTGGACCAGTCTGCCAGCAATGACAGGGGTGTGGCCAGAGTTCCTTCTGCAGTGGGCGGAACCGTTGAACATGATGATGCTCCATTAAAGGAGAAGGATGAGGTAGCTGATATTGCAAACAACAATGAGAGTACCAAAACATTGGCTTCCGAAGAGAGTCTATCTACAGACAATCAGATGATTGAGGAGGCTCCTTCAACTGAATTATCTGGGGAAATAGCTGGACAAGTCCCGTCCTCCGACGATCCCAAAGATGGGGAAGTTACAGAGAGTCAAATCAAAGGCGCCGTAGCTAAAGATGAAGTGCAGATACAAACACCTGCTACGGAGGGGAAAGAAACTGAGGAAACTACTGAAGCTTTGGCTCCTGAGGGGAGTGTATCTACTGAGAAGCAGATCATTGCAGAGGCTGCTTCAACCAACTTATCTGGAGATGTAGCTGAACAATTCTCACCTTCAGAAGGTCCAAAAGATGAAGATATTGTACAGGATCAAACTGACGATGCCATAGAAAAAAATGAAGAGCAGATTCAAACACCTATTTCAGAGAGTGAAATTCCTTCAGCTACACCACTTGAAGAGGAAGCATCTGGACCTACCCCTGACAAAAATGGAAGCGTCACCAGCTCCGGGGAACAACCTGATGTTTCTTCTTCCCAGGAAACTAAAGGTTTTGAGCCAGGCTTCCTTTTCTTTCAGTGCTTTTCTTTTAATGATTGTCTTTATAATTAGAGTCTTAGAAATTTTTATTTAGTGTCTGAAATGGCAACCTGAAACCTAACAAGTAATTCTTCTAAAGAAAAAAGATGATAAGGTATTTAACTTGATGATGTAAAACAAGATTATGAGGAGCTGAGTTAACAAATAGTTACAGGTTTTCATTCATATGTGGCCACAATTGTCCAAATATACAGTAATAGAAGATGTAATTTCTTGTCTTGGGTTCATGGTTCACTAGTTTCTTCTCATGATATATCGGCATAGATCTGAACTAGAGATTTTGATAATCTAACTAATTGCATCAATTTGTAATTGGAGGGATGTTTCAGGTGGTTATGGATGATCACAGTGTGTAAAAGTTAATCATTTATGCCTTATCATGGAGGCAATGCAAGTCTTATTGAAACCTGTTTTCAACAGATGCTATCCTGATTATTGGATACTTTTACTAATATTGCCTTTAGGCCTTAGCTAATTGAGCTATCACATTACAATTGAAAATATAAGAGTGAAGTTAATCAAGGCTTCTAGCATGTTCTAACTGTAAATTTTATCATTTTGTGTCACATAGCAGTTGCGCTCAAGCGTACTGACTTCCACTATTTGTTTTTGTTTATCGATTGCAGCAACTGTATCACCAGCTCTCGTAAAGCAGCTTCGTGAAGAAACAGAAGCAGGAATGATGGAATGCAAGAAAGCTCTCGCAGAGACTGGAGGGGATATTGTTAAAGCTCAGGAATTTCTTAGAAAGAAAGGCTTAGCAAGTGCTGAAAAGAAAGCCAGCCGGGCCACGGCTGAAGGAAGAATAGGTTCTTATATACATGATAGCAGGATTGGTGTCATGGTAGAGGTGAATTGTGAGACAGATTTCGTCTCCCGGGGTGACATTTTTAAGGAGATGGTTGATGACCTAGCAATGCAGGTGGCTGCATGTCCCCAAGTGAAGTACCTTGTTACAGAAGATGTTCCTGAAGAGATCGTGAACAAGGAAAGAGAAATTGAGATGCAGAAAGAAGATCTCTCATCAAAACCAGAGCAGATCAGGTCAAAGATTGTCGAAGGGCGGATCAGAAAGATGCTTGATGAGCTGGCATTGCTTGAACAACCCTACATTAAGAATGATAAGATGGTGGTAAAGGACTGGGTGAAGCAAACCATTGCAACCATTGGAGAAAACATAAAAGTGAAAAGGTTTGTGCGCTACAACCTTGGAGAGGGCTTGGAGAAGAAAAGCCAGGATTTTGCTGCCGAGGTTGCTGCTCAGACTGCTGCAAAACCAATGGCAAAAGAACAGCCTGCTCCAGCTGAATCAAAGGAAACTTTTGCGAAGTAAGTTATTGCATTGTGTGAACTTATATTATATTGAATAAGTTATGCTTTTCATTATATTAGATTGTGCATAACTAACCATAATGTGTTTGCAAAAACTATCATCATTATGTGAAAGGAAGTTTGTGCAGTAATTTGGCGCAGGATGAGTTCAGTATGTAATAAAAACAAATCACCATCCCATCAAATAGGTTTGCTGAAACTAGCGCAAATAACCGAGAAATTCTCTTTTCCAGTTTCTCTGTGTAGGTTCTTGCCCATCTTGTTCTAATCCATAGTTAATTTGAAATCTGCCTGCCTGTAGACTGCATTTCCTAATAGGCAGAATTCTTTTTGTGTTTCTTGATTGGCTACCTCTATAAACATTGACACGATTATTTGTGTGATTATTTAACATCCTAAGCCAGCATTGGGTTCACTTTAAATGTATGCTCATCATAGCTTAGTGTGAGAAAGCACATAATGTTTTGTACAGCTATTGGTTCTGTTTCACCCTCAATTTTAGGAGGCGCTATAATTTTTCATATCTTCGATCTTTTACTTTTATTGCCAAGACTTATCGTGAAAGGCATAAGACCTAGATTCATACCAATGTTTTTGGCTTGGAGATAAGTTTCCCGGTGCTATGGGTCTAAGTCATCGTATCATAGAAACTTTATTTTATAATCTGGAAATTTCGTTCTTGTATATGTGAAATATAAATACGGCCTACGGATGTGAATATGTCAGAAGTGTTACATATGTGCAATTTCCTGTTGCAGGCCACCAGCAGTTGCCGTCTCTGCTGCACTTGTTAAACAACTAAGGGAGGAAACAGGAGCAGGAATGATGGACTGCAAGAAAGCTCTTTCAGAAACTGAAGGGGATCTTGAGAAGGCGCAGGAGTACCTCAGGAAAAAGGGTCTTTCAAGTGCTGACAAGAAATCAAGCCGGCTTGCAGCAGAGGGTAGAATTGGTTCATATATTCATGATGCTCGCATCGGTGTACTAATTGAAGTCAATTGTGAGACTGACTTTGTTGGTAGAAGTGAAAAATTCAAGGAGTTGGTTGATGATCTAGCTATGCAAGTTGTGGCCTGCCCGCAGGTGCAATTTGTATCCATTGAAGACATTCCGGAGGATATCAGAAATAAAGAAAAGGAGCTTGAGATGCAGAGAGAGGACCTTTTGTCAAAACCAGAGAACATCAGGGAGAGAATTGTTGAAGGGAGGATCTCAAAGAGACTTGGCGAGCTTGCTCTTTTAGAACAACCGTTTATCAAGGATGATAGTGTTTTGGTGAAAGACTTGGTTAAGCAAACTGTTGCTGCAATTGGGGAGAATATTAGAGTTCGAAGGTTTGTTCGGTTTACACTCGGGGAGACAAATGAAGACGCACAAACTGAAACCGAAGCATGAGGCTGGAGCACATTTCCTTGGGGATGCTCTGTCAATATGTTTATGCTGAAGGTCCCAAGGTAATAATTTTGAATGTGAGGATAATCTGATTCTTTTTGTTGTGATTAAAGCAAGTTAGTTTCTAATTGTTTATAATCTGGTACTTTCGATTATGTTAGACTAAAAGAGGAGCATAGCATATCAAATATATTCTCTGAATCAGGAAATGTGAAAACACCGTCTGGAGGCAATTTTTCGTCCGGAGGCAATTTTTAAAGTATTATTTTCAGTTTTTCCAAAGGTTGCCTGATGCCTGTAAGATATAGATGCCTGATGCCTATAATTTAGAACCTGTTTTGATGGTCTACAACATCATTTCTTGCCTACTAGAATGTTTCCCTGTGGTACAAGTCTACTGTATTCAGAGAATCATGCATAATACTACAGGAAATAGAGCACCCCGTTTTGAGACCATTATAAAGTCTCTTAACATTCATAAATTATGAACCTTGACTGTATTTTGTCCATGGTGAATATCGTCAGTAGATACAGGATCAAACTAGTTGCGATTCTTGCACTTCTCCATTGCTCTTGGCGGTGCAACAAGTTGACACGGAAACAACATTACATACAACATTGATTGACATTTTTTTGTTTGATGTCCTTAGAATGGACAATGTAGAGACTCGTTCATTGTTTGTGTCCGTATAACTGCGCAATCTTAAGAAACAAAAACCCGAAATTCTCTCAAGTTCATAAACCAGCCACCGCTTCCACTTCACTCACCACCACTAATCGATTTCTAGTGAGTTGATCCATCTTTGGAGCCCTTTTTGAAGGTATAGTCACGGCCATCACCACAACCTTCATCCTCGAAATCCTAACCCCCATCCTCACCCTCCTCTTCACCACCACAGCCTAGCCACCACACCGTTGGAAAGTAGTCACCAGCGCCCGCCACCAACAGCGGCTTACAGCAATAGTCCTAGCAGTGTAAATTAGGCCGAAGTAGTTTCCCTCTCCGACAGCCTAGTGTTGTATTTTTTTTCCCGTGTTGGTAATGATTACTTTACCCTTCATTATTATGTTATGTTTTGTTGTCTCTACTGTTGGTGGTTTGTCCAATGTCCTCTTGTCGATGTTCCTCCATTGTTTGATCGGAGGGTAAACTTCAGAAGTTTGGGACGGGGGCTGTCATGAAGGTTATGTGAGTGAATCACGTGCAGGCGCAAATTCTTATGTTTTGTTGTAGTTTTCTTTGTCCTTTGTGTAGGGTAATTTCAGTAGATTGGTATGTTATGTTTATAGTTTAGTTTTGTCATCATATATTCAGTGACTTCTTTGTATTATGTTTCCGGACATTACGATACTCTTTCCAATTAGGATGTTGTATTCACCAATTCTAGCTAAGGGTGGTAACGGGACGGGCTGGACCCGAGTTTTAATAAGCCTGGTAAAAAAAAAGTCCGGGCCCGGGAAAAGCCCGGCCCGACTCTGGCCCGAGTTTTTTTCTGGCCCGAATTTTTTAGGAAAAAATTAAAAACATACAAATACAAAATATATTAACACTCTATGCAAAGACAATTCACAAATAAATCATAAGTTTTATCGATAAATTAACAATTTAAATGCTACAAACAAATAACAATGCTACAAACAAATAAAAATACTACAAACATATTAAAATATATATATAATTTTTTTTTTTTTTTTTTGGTTTTGGCCCGACCCGGGCTTTTTTTCCCCTGACCGGGCTCTCGTTTTTCTGCCACTCTTAATTCTAGCAAAGACGGGAATGTAAAATCTCATGAAAATGAGCTTATTTTGGTGATTTATTTGCTAATTGGAAACTAAGAAAATAAGGAAAATGAGAATGCTCAATAGACTTACATTTTCATTAATTGGAATGGTTACAAATGATATGAAATTATTGTTATAAGTAATCTAAAATTAGCCCTCTATTTATCATTTTGCGCCTAAATTCTAATTACAAATATTTGAATTTTAAACAGTGGTGCCAATATTTGAATATTTGAAATTGAATAATGGCTCCAATATTTGAATATTTGAAATTCAAATTTCGATCACACCAATTGCATGATTGCGTGTTTCATTTTGGTTAGGTCTGATTTGTTGGGGTTGGTGCTCACAGCGCCAATTCCCGGTTGTATTTCCTTGTAAATACTTCTGTAAAACATTATTATTATGAATAATACATGCAGTTTCTTTAATATAATGAATCTTATAATATGGTAAAGGCGTAATGACCCTAGAATGATTAGTCATGATACAGTTGCAAAAGCGCCGCAACGGACATTGACAAGTATCATGACGTTGTCATTCTCAGACAGTTCCTGGTCAAGGTTTACACTGCTTGGTCAGTATAGTAAACCCGTTGAGACCGGTACAAGTCGTATACTGGAATATATGATTCCAATGGTTTCTCAATGAACCATAAGTCTTGGAGACTAGTATAGACATGTAGGTGTTTATAGCGGATAAACACTGAATGACTCACCGAAGATTCTTAATAGATGGTACACCAACGTCAATAAGAATCTTCTTGGGTTGAGTAGCATTTGTGATTCTTAGACTTGAGATGCCATTGTGGGCACATGAGACATCTTCTACACTTAGATGGCAGTCACGTCACCGATCTATTAAGATCAGACCTCCGCATGTACATTGGGTGTAGATAGATCCTCAGGGTGTCCTATGTGTGTCAAGATAGGATCCGTCAGTTCTGTGTACCAGAGCATAGGTAGTCCATATAATTAGCAATCAGATAAAACCATGAGCCCGTGGTAAAGTTTAGAAGCTAGTTCTAAACATTCTTGTGAGATTGCTAATAGAATAGTCGACTGGATAATCGCCATAGAGATTTGACGTTTACATCTATATCTCTGGGATACATCCGGATACCTGTGACGGAGGAATTAAACATTTCCATGACCTCGACCTGTATGATTTAGCCAGTTTATCTGTGATCGTCATAATTTATGAGGGATAAATTATGGACACGAAATTGGATTTCGTGACGGATATGCCTGAATCTAGAGTCTCAATAATGAAATAAACTCGTAGAGCACTAAAGCAACATTAATAAATAATATGATTGTTTATAAAGTCGTTTAAAGTTAAACGCAAAATACATGTGTAGGGACCCGATAGTCATTTCTTTAATTGTTGTGTATTTACATTTAATACATGATTATTTTAAATACACATTAATTAAATGTCAAATTGAGATATTTGACTTATATCATAAATGAATATATGTATTTGATATTTAATGTAAATATAATACATATATTTAAGATATTTGTATTTAATTAATTAATTAATTATTTAATTGTTAAATGATTAATATAATTAAAATATAAATATCTTAACTTTAGATATTTGTTTTGAAATGATTAAAGTTACCTTTGTTGACTTAAATAAATATCTAATAAAGTTGTTAATAAGATATTTATGCAAGTTGACTAAATAACTTGAAATGAAATTGAAATTAATTCACTTGTTTTTTGTTCTTAGTCATTTTCGGCCAAAGGCAAATGGAACAAGTATAAATTGATTTTCATTTCACTTTACCATCAACCTAATACACTTTACCAAATAAACTCCATTGAAGAAAGCTAAGGAAAGCTTGAGAAAAGAAAGACATATCAAAGAAAGCTTGGAATTTTAGTAAGTTTTTCAAACTTGCTATTAGAGAGGAATATGTTCCTTAGGTTCTAGGCTTCAACATGTGATGATCTTAGATTGTTTCTTTCTTTATTTCTTGTTTTGTTGTTGATGGAAGTTTGATTGAAAGTGTTGAGCATGTTAATGAAGAAAGCTGTGTGACTATTGTAGTTGTAAGCATTCTTTTAAGGTTTTGGAAATCATGTTGCTAATCTAGAGTTGTTGATCTACTCTAAGATGACCTAGATTTGATCTTGAGTTGTTTCATTGTGTTGAGACTTGGATTGGATGTAAGAAAGATGATTGAAGTAATTGATTTAGTGTATTTAGTCTAATTTGTCCAATTGTGGAAATTGAAATATTAGGGTTCATAACTAATTCCAAATTTGGGGCTTTTCATTTATGTTGTGTAATTGGATGTATAAAAGATGCATATAAAGTTTCATGTTGATTGGATTACATCTTGATGTGTTTTGATGCATGAAATGACAAAAGGCGCAAATGCCCACCTAATGAGGCTCTCGGCCAAGATAACAAAATTGGGGATTTTTGTTGTTTTGGTGTTTTTGATGTTTTGAACATGTTAAGTTCATCTTAGAAATGATTTAGAATCATTCAAAATTGATTAGATCAATTTCGGACTAAAATGGACAAAATACCATATAAGGGTAATTTGGTAAATTCACTTGAATATGATTCAATTGAATTTTGTTTTCATAATTTGATTATTGGAATGTTAAATAAATATGTTTATTTAATTAATCCGAGAAAAAGTTTTGAAATCTGAAAATACGATTTTCACCGCTTCCGCTGCGTTACCGAATTCAGCCCCTAGAAAAACCTCTTCAAAATGGTATCAGAGCGAGTCTGATTCTAGGCCGTTTAAAGCGATTAGCTTCATTTAAATCATCTATTCTTGACTTTATGCGTGCTTATTAGAAACTGAATCGGTTAGATTTAGGGTGTATGACACTTAACGGAAAAATCCCTAATTAATAAGGTTTTAATGTAACTATGTATTTGATGCATGTTATATGGTCTGTCTTGTCAATACGGTTTATGAATACTTCTCCGTGACTACATCCGAGACCGTGCCTCTGCTGTGAGGGTGTAGCCGATAGAGATTTATTCATACCGGATGTATATCAGATACTAGATAAATTCAAGCGAAAGCGGAATTTTGAACGTGCCCTAGCTGTCAGGATTACGTAAGTAACTTGAGTTTATCATTGACGAGTTTAACCTTGGTACGTCTCGTTGTGGGCCTGCCTTCGCAGCGACAACGAGAAACGACTAGGACTGAAAACTAAGGAGTCACTATTGAGTGATTGACAAATGAGTTGTCTACCTGATAAATATACGTAGGCGAGACGTGCCTCTGTTGTGAGCTGAAATATATTCACGGGGTCCACTTTTCACTATTAGTATTTAATTAATTATTAAATATTTTATATTTTGTTTGGGATTACAGTATTGCATGATTTAGTGGAGAGGCATATATTAGATTAAGAATCCATGATCTAGTTTATGCTTTTGATATTATATGAAACTGTTTTAATTTCTGCTAACCGTTTTTCGTGATCTATATGATAGATTTGCGATGGCGGGTCAATCCACAAACCAGTTTACGCGTATGCTTGATGCGAACAAACTGAAAGGCGCTGAGAACTTTACAGACTGGGCAATGGACTTGAGGATTGTCCTCGACTCCGAAAAGTTGGGATATGTACTTGAGGGTCCGTTGCCCCTTGCAGTGGGTGCGGATGCTACGGAAGAGGAACGCCGAGTTTTTGAAACTTGGAAGGATGATGATTTAAGGGTTAAATCATACATCCTCAGTTCTCTCTCTCCAAAACTCAAGCAACAGTACTATGGTATGGTTGATTCATATAGTATGATGACGCGATTGAGACAATCGTTCGAGAACCAAGAACATGTGATTGTTCATAAAGTCGCCATGGAACTGTTCCATACGCATCTGGATAAGGGGCAAAGTGTTAGCCCACATGTTCTTCAAATGATCGATTTGATCGATCAATTGAGGTAACATAATCTCATCTTGAATGACATTCTCGGGAGGAGTGTCATTCTTGGTTCTCTTCCAGCTTCATTCCGCCAGTTTGTGATGTACTTCAACATGCACGGGACTGTCTGTACCTACCATGAGCTACATAGAATGTTGCTCACGGCAGAAGAGGACCTTAGGAAGGGATTACCGACTCGCCCACCCAGATCTACTTCTCTTTCTGCTTCTTCCCAAGGAATGTCCAAGGGAAAGAACAAGAAAGGGAAGAAGAAGAAGAAGGCAGTTGGTCCTCAACAGCAAGCAAAGATAACCAAGCCCAAAAGGGCTTCTGAAGACAAATGCCACCACTGCGGCAAAGTCGGGCACTAGAAGAGGAACTGTCCAGACTACATTGCCCAGATCAGGAGGGAGAGAGCATCGACATCAGGTACTTTTATTTTTCCAGTTATTGATATATCTTTGGCTTGTGAAGCCGTTACATCTAACTAATTTTAGATTTAGATTCTGCTTGTCCCATTCACATTTGCAATTCGTTGCAGGTGCTGAAGGAAAGTAGGAGGCTGAAGCCTGGAGAGATGCAGTTGCGATTCGAGAGTGGAGACTCACTGGATGCAGTTGCAGTGGGAGTATGCGATATCTCATTGCCGAATGGGACACTTGTTAAATGAATGCTTTTTTGTGCCAGGATGTGTGGCTAATATTATATCCCTTTTTGTATTAGATACAGAAGGCTTTTGTATTAATATTAAGAACAGTTCTTTGTATTTATATGATAAGAATAATATTCAGATCATTGTTGTCCAAATAAGCATGGTCATTATACACTGCAAACATCAAAAGTTATATTAAGTTCTGAAATTAATAAACGTAGATTACCTGAAGTTAATAATACTGAACTATGGCATATGCGGCTAGGTCACATTGGCGCTAAACGCCTTAGCCAAATGGTTAGGAATGGTTTGATACCAGATCTCACCATTGAATCTTATCCAACTTGTGAATCCTGTATTCAGGGTAAAATGACCAAAGCCCCATTTTCTGGTGTTGGACACCGCGCCACTAACTTACTGGAACTCATACACTCTGATGTTTGTGGTCCACTAAGTCAAACTGCTCACAGTGATTATTCATACTTCGTTACCTTTACCGATGATCTGTCACGGTACGGTTATGTCTATTTGATGCGACATAAATTGGAAACCTTTGAAAAGTTCAAAGAATTCCGAAATGAAGTAGAAAAACAAACTGGTAAATATATTAAATGCCTTCGATCTGATCGAGGTGGCGAATATATGAGTGGTGAGTTCATGGATTATATGAAGGAGAATGAGATTCTCGCTCAATATACTCCTCCAGGTACCCCACAACACAATGGAGTATCTGAGAGGAGAAATCGGACTTTATTGGATATGGTCCGATCAATGTTGAGTTTCACAGATTTGCCCTATTATTTATGAGGCTACTATCTCTTAACCGCCGCACATCTTTTGAATAAGATTCCTTCAAAAGCTATTCCTACGACACCGTATGAGATATGGTTCGGTAGGAGACCAAATCTTAATTATATTAAGGTGTCAGGGTGACTCAGCAAAGTAAGCTTTCGCCTCGAGGGCAAAAGTTTAGGTTTGTTGGATATCCTCGAATACGAGGGGATATCTGTTCTAAGATACAGAGCATCGAAATGTATTTGTAGCTCGCTTCGTAAAATTTCTAGAAGTAGAATTTTTGTCAGAAGGTGGTGATCATAGACAGGTTGTGCTTGATGAAGTACAACCTGAAAACAACGAACCAACGGAGGAACCTGAAGTTCAAATAGATGAAGGACCTTCAACACATACACTCCGTAGGTCAGAAAGGGTATCCAGACCTCCTGAACGCTTGTATTTGATACAAGAAAAGAGTCTGGATGTTCTCTTAGTAGAAGAGACAGATCCTTTCACCTATAGAGAATCGATGTTGGACATCGACTCCGTGAAATGGCAGAGTGCCATGAAATCCGAGATAGACTCAATGCATGAGAATCAAGTTTGGGACTTGGTTCCGCTTCCAGAGGGAATTGTTCCTATCGGCTGTAAATGGGTTTACAAGAGGAAGCGAGGGCCTGACGGTAAGGTTGAAACTTACAAGGCCCGACTGGTAGCAAAAGGTTACACGCAGTGACCTGGCGTCGACTACGATGAGACTTTTTCACCGGTTGCAATGCTTAAGTCTATTCAGATTTTGCTTTCTATAGCTGCGTATCATGACTACGAGATTTGGCAAATGGATGTCAAAACGGCTTTCTAAATGGATTTCTTGATGAAGAAATCTATATGGAACAGCCGAAGGTTTTGCATCCAGCGAAAACTCGGGCATGGTATGTAAGCTTAAGAAATCCATTTATGGACTTAAACAAGCTTCACGAAGTTGGAATCTTCGATTCGACGAGATTATCAGATCGTCTGGTTTTCTCAAGAATTCAGAAGAGTCCTGTGTGTATCAGAAGGCCAGTGGGAGCATGGTCGTATTTTTAGTCCTATATGTTGATGACATCCTAATCTTTGGGAATGATTTAGGTATGTTACAAAGCGTTAAAGCGTACCTCTGTAGAATAGAATTTCTCCATGAAGGACCTGGGAGAAGCTTCCTATGTTTTAGGGATAAAACTCTATAGAGATAGACAAAGGAGGCTGATTGGGTTATCCCAATCAACGTACATAGATAAGATCTTGGAACGGTATAATTTTGGTAACTGTAAGACAGCAAACATACCATTCAGACATGGGATTCATCTTTCAAAGAAGATGTGTCCGCAAACAGAAGATGAGAAGGTTAGAATGTCTAGCCAACCTTATGCTTCATGTTTGGGCAGCATAATGTATGTCATGTTATGTACAAAGCCTGATATCAGTTTCGCTGTTAGCGTAACTAGCAGATATCAGTCCAACCCAGGTAATGACCATTGGATGGCCATTAAACATATCCTCAAGTATCTTAAAGGTACCAAGGATAAGTTAATAATTTATGGAGGAAACGAACTGCAAGTTAATGGGTATACAGACTCCGATTTCCAATCGGATCCCGATGATAGAAAGTCTACATCTGGATTTGTCTTTACCCTTAACGGTGGGTTGCAGTTTGTTGGAAGAGTTCCAAGCAGGGATCTACAGCTGATTCCACCACTGAGGCGGAAATATTGCAGCTTCTGAAGCCGCAAAAGAAAGAGGCTGTGTGGATAAAGAATTTTGTCACAGAATTGGGAGTTGTCCCAAGTATCGAGAATGCGATTCGTTTTACTGTGATAATACTGGAGCCATTGCGCAAGCAAAGGAACTAAGGGCGCATCAGAAGTCGAAAGCATGTGGAACGCAAGTACCACATATTCGAGAGATTGTGTCACGAGGGGATATATGTAAAATGTACACGGTACCGAGTGAAGATAATGTAGCAGCCCGCGTGACGAAGGCCATACCTCCGAAGTTGTTTGATAAACACGTGGAGTCGATGGGTATTAGATACAATCGTTATTGGCACTAGAGCAAGTGAGAGTTTTGTTGGGGTTGGTGCTCACAACGCCAATTCCCGGTTGTATTTCCTTGTAAATACTTTTGTAAAACATTATTATTATGAATAATACATGCAGTTTCTTTAATATAATGAATCTTATAATATGGTAAAGGCGTAATGACCCTAGAATGATTAGTCATGATACAGTTGCAAAAGCGCCGCAACGGACATTGACAAGTATCATGATGTTGTCATTCTCAGACAGTTCCTGGTCAAGGTTTACACTGCTTGGTCAGTATAGTAAACCCGTTGAGACCGGTACAAGTCGTATATTGGAATATATGATTCCAATGGTTTCTCAATGAACCATAAGTCTTGGAGACTAGTATAGACATGTAGGTGTTTATAGCGGATAAACACTGAACGACTCACCGAAGATTCTTAATGGATGGTACACCAACGTCAATAAGAATCTTCTTGGGTTGAGTAGCATTTGTGATTCTTAGACTTGAGATGCCATTGTGGGCACATGAGACATCTTTACACTTAGATGGCAGTCACGTCACCGATCTATTAAGATCAGACCTCCGCATGTACGTTGGGTTAGATAGATATGGTGTCCTATGTGTGTCAAGATAGGATCCGTCAGTTCTGTTGTACCAGAGCATAGGTAGTCCATATAATTAGCAATCAGATAAAACCATGGGCCCGTGGTAAAGTTTAGAAGCTAGTTCTAAACATTCTTGTGAGATTGCTAATAGAATAGTCGACTGGATAATCGCCATAGAGATTTGACGTTTACATCTATATCTCTGGGATACATCCGGATACCTCTGACGGGGAAATTAAACATTTGCCATGATCTCGACCTGTATGATTCAGCCAGTTTATCTGTGATCGTCATAATTTATGGGTGGATAAATTATAACCACGAAATTGGATTTCGTGACGGATATGCCTGAATCTAGAGAGTCTCAATAATGAAATAAACTCGTAGAGCACTAGAGCAACATTAATAAATAATATTGATTGTTTATAAGTCGTTTAAATGTTAAACGCAAAATACATGTGTAGGGACCCGATAGTCAATTCTTAAATGTTGTGTATTTACATTTAATACTTGATTATTTTAAATACACATTAATTAAATATCAAATTGAGATATTTGACTTATATCATAAATGAATATATGTATTTGATATTTAATGTAAATATAATACATATATTTAAGATATTTGTCTTTAATTAATTAATTAATTATTTAATTGTTAAATGATTAATATAATTAAAAATAAATATCTTAACTTTAGATATTTGTTTTGAAATGATTAAAGTTGCTTTGTTGACTTAAATAAATATCTAATAAAGTTGTTAATAAGATATTTATGCAAGTTGACTAAATTAACTTGAAATGAAATTGAAATTAATTCACTTGTTTTTGTCTTAGTCATTTTCGGCCAAAGGCAAAATGGAACAAGTATAAATTGATTTTCATTTCACTTTACCATCAACCTAATACACTTTACCAAATAAACTCCATTGAAGAAAGCTAAGGAAAGCTTGAGAAAAGAAAGACATATCAAAGAAAGCTTGGAATTTTAGTAAGTTTTTCAAACTTGCTATTAGAGAGGAATATGTTCCTTAGGTTCTAGGCTTCAACATGTGATGATCTTAGATTGTTTCTTTCTTTATTTCTTTGTTTTGTTGTTGATGGAAGTTTGATTGAAAGTGTTGAGCATGTTTAATGAAGAAAGCTTGTGACTATTGTAGTTGTAAGCATTCTTTTAAGGTTTTGGAAATCATGTTGCTAATCTAGAGTTGTTGATCTACTCTAAGATGACCTAGATTTGATCTTGAGTTGTTTCATTGTGTTGAGACTTGGATTGGATGTAAGAAAGATGATTGAAGTAATTGATTTAGTGGATTTAGTCTAATTTGTCCAATTTGTGGAAATTGAAATATTAGGGTTCATAACTAATTCCAAATTTGGGGCTTTTCATTTATGTTGTGTAATTGGATGTATACAAGATGCATATAAAGTTTCATGTTGATTGGATTACATCTTGATGTGTTTTGATGCATGAAATGACAAAAGGCACAAATGCCCACCTAAGGAGGCTCTCGCCAAGATAACAAATTTGGGGATTTTTGTTTCTTTGGTGTTTTGATGTTTTGAACATGTTAAGTTCATCTTAGAAATGATTTAGAATCATTCAAAATTGATTAGATCAATTTCGGACTAAAATGGACAAAATCCCATGTAAGGGTAATTTGGTAAATTCACTTGAATATGATTCATTTGAATTTTGTTTTCATAATTTGATTATTGGAATGTTAAATAAATATGTTTATTTAATTAATCCGAGAAAAAGTTTTGAAATCTGAAAATACGATTTTCACCACTTCCGCTGCGTTACCGAATTCAGCCCCTAGAAAACCTCTTCAAAATGGTATCAGAGCGAGTCTGATTCTAGGAATTTTTAAAATGATTCGCTTCATTTAAATCATCTATTCTTGACTTTATGCATGCTTATTAGAAACTGAATCGGTTAGATTTAGGGTGTATGACACTTAACGGAAAAATCTATAATAATAAGGTTTTAATGTAACTATGTATTTGATGCATGTTATATGGTCCGTCTTGTCAATACGGTTATGAATACTTCTCGTGTGACTACATCCGAGACCGTGCCTCTGTCGTGAGGGTGTTAGCCGATAGAGATTTATTCATACCGGATGTATATCAGATACTAGATAAATTCAAGCGAAAGCGGAATTCTGAACGTGCCCTAGCTGTCAGGATTACGTAAGTAACTTGAGTTTATCATTGACGAGTTTAACCTTGGTACGTCTCCTTATGGGCCTGCCTTCGCAGCGACAACGATAAACGACTAGGACTGAAAACTAAGGAGTCACTATTAAGTGATGGAAGCGTAACGGTATAGTTCTCGTATATTTGGGTTATTTAATACTCATGCAAGTGTAATAGGAGGTTCTATTTACCGATGGTAAGGAAACAGCTTCACTCTGGATAGACCCCTCGGAATCCCATTGGTAGTATAACTATTTATTTATGGGAGTCCGAATCATGGTAGGTGTGTTTGGTCTTAACTTGAGACTTGCATCGCTAATACTTACGACAATCAGTACGCTTTGGTTTTGGTCGTCCGGGGCTTTAACAGGTTCTGTGTACGCCTCTTCTGGTTTACTGAGAATCGTAGTGTATTGGGTGTGATGTCAAGATGGAAGTATCACTTCAGTCCCATGAAGATGGTGATCACATAGGGATATAAAACTAGTACTCTTAAATGTTGCAGCTATCAAGATAGTATGACTAGGTCATGATTATCCGATTATAGAGACTAGATGCTAGTGATCCGATATATACTTCGTACGGGGCAGACACAATTCCAGCCTCAGGCCTAGCATGTGACATCCAATACTAGATCGCAATACGCAATACATTGTATACTACGCTTGATATAGATTATATATTCTTCATTGAATATTTCTGGAGAATTGGGTAGGCACGGTGCTTTGCTAGAAGCCAATCATGTCTTGTAAATCGGTAAGAACGTGGTACGAGGTACTAACATGTTCGGATAGTCCGACAACCGTATTTACTGCCAACATATCCAGTGATCTCTTGGGTCGCTTCCCAAAGATTCACCGATGATATTTGACTCTAGCAGAATTAATCTGGGATTAATTATGAGAGAGAAAATTAATCTGGGATTAATTACGGTGGAAATTAATCTGGGATTAATTACGGCAAGTATTAATCTGGGATTAATCATAAGAAAAAGATTTAATCTGGGATTAATTGCGGTAGGAATTAATCTGGGATTAATTCGACTAGAAGAGAGAACATGATTAGTTTGGAATTAATCAGTAAAATAATTTAATAGTTAAATTGGATTTTTCTATTTAATTTATTTATTTGGGCTAAAATAATATATCGGATATATTAATTGAAATTAGATTTCAATACGAAATTAAAGTTGGACTTTAATACGAGTGAACGAATTAATTTAGAATTAATTCGTAAGCGACTTCCGTAATAATTTTGCGAGTCATCATTAGTTAATTAATTGGATTTAATTACGTTGCGACGGAAAATTTATTTAATCGGATTAAACGGACCCGAGCCCGAAGTGTGTAGAGCAAGCCATCTTGAATTTTGAATTAAAAGTGGGGCCCACTAATTAATGATGGTTGTTGGCAAAAGTAAATGGTTTTTGAAAAACCACTTACTTTTGACCAACCTTGTTTTGCTTTTGGTACAACATTTTTGCATTTGGTAAAACAAATACACAAATATGTGTTGACTTGACATTAAGGGTTTTGGAAACCTAAAACACAAATCTCTCTCTCTCAAAAACCTCACCATGGCCGAACCTTAGAGCTTCTCCCGTGGAAATTTTGTTTCAAAATTTCAAGCTTGCTAGCACATTTGGAGTTAAAGAAGGTGATAGGGAAACTCACCCAAATGATGGAAACACTCAACAAAGCTTGGAGCTTCCATCAAAACAAAGAAAAAGTCTTGAAATCATCCAAATCAATGTAAGTCTTCCGCAGCTTATTTTTTGATTTTTCACACTTTAATCATGCTTAGTGATCTTGTGGCATGTCTTGGAGACTAACAATGGTATCAGAGTCATCCTAAGCTTGATTTAAAATCTAAGGTTCATAGATTTTAATTTGGGATTTTGTGTTTGGAGCATGATTTTTTCAAATTGATTGTGTGGTTGTGTTTGAATGATGTTGAATTGGATTTGTGCATTGTTGGATTTGTGAAATATTGATTAGATCAAAAATCCCCAAATACTTGACATGGCCGAATGTATGCCCTAGGAACATTCATGGTGATTTTTTTTGATTTTAGACTATTGGATAAGTTTAAAGCATAAAATAAATCTTGTATGTTGATTTAATTAGATTGAAATCAATTGGATGTTATTTATGCCCAAATTACCGTGAGTGTGAAGCATGGAATAGATTGATTTTGCTTCAATTGTGTTGGACATGAGTTGATTAATTAAAGCATGATTAATTAATGTAATTGGTGTTTTGGAAATATTAGTTTAACTAATTAATTGTAGCTATTCCACTTTAATTAAAATTAATGTAATGTTTGGAATGTTATATTAATTAAAATTGGTCTTTAATAATTTAATGGCCTAATGGGCCTAAATTGATTTTTGGCAATATGGTGATTCTTATTTGGGCCTTGGCATCTTGGGTTTGATTCATAATGGCCAAAGCCCATGCCTTAAGAATTAATTAAAAGTTCAGTGGACTTTAATTAAAAATGTATTGGATACTAATTGGGCCTTTGAGACCCATTAAGATTGGATTTGGAATCCAAGTTTTTAAGGCACATAAATAAGTGTAAATTATTTAATTTGGAATTAATATTGAATACAAATGAAATTGGATTTAAAATTATAGTTTCGATATAATTCAAGAATACGTACTTTGAGTATTTATTTTTTAAACGAGTTGGACTCGCGCAAATCAAATCATTGTTTGAACATTCGATGGTCACTAATCAAAGATTAATTAATTGGATTAGATTGATTGATAACATGCTTTGTGTGAATACTGAGATGTATGAATGAATAATGTATATCAGATGGATATTAGAAGGGTGGAGGTAATTTTGGAAATTATTGTAATAAATTTAGAATTTATTAAATTGGACCTGCGTGTCTAGCCTATTATCTCTTTTCTCATTGTATTTCTCCTTTCACCTATTCCCCTCAATGCAAATGAGTTTCTTTAGAAGTATTATGTAATTGGGTAGAAGTATGAATAGTGCTAGCGGGAGAGAGGAAATGGTGAGATTTGTTCTAGGAACAAGTTTGTTGTATATCCATCCGTATATCATTATTAAATTTTATCGCGCCTTATTAAGATTTTAGAATGCATGCTTAAGGGTGTATGATGAGACCTAATTAAAGATAATAAATTGGTTGCCAAATCGCGACAAAAATCCTCATTTTATATTAAGCGTTTTTCCTTCCATTGAATGATTCTCTCTCAAGATCCAAGATTGGCATTGGTTTGTTGGCCAAAGTCAAGACCTTTGTCCATCACGGATGTGTGTGAATCATGAAAGCTTTGTTCCATATCGTACGTCTTGGGCAAGTTGTGATTTGTTGGTCAAAGTCAATATCACTTCTTATTCATCGGCCTCGATTACGAAGCTTTCCCACTGTCAATGGGTCACGCTTAACTGGTTTCATTAAGCTTGTTGAGCCAAAGCCAAGACTTAGTTGATTTAGAGGAAAAAGATTAGGGAATATATCAAATATATTGGCATATATTGGATATATGTTTCAGACTTGGAAGTCCACCTACTAGATCTAGGAATTGGATGAGATCCAATTGATCTTAGAGATCTACCTAGTTAAGTTTCATACAACTGTTGGCCAAAGTCAAGGTTGTGTGTTATTTAATGGGATCCTAGCCCACTAGGAAACTAGGTTTCCCGAGTACTCTACAGAGGGTTAGTGGCTCGCCGAAAAATAGTGGGAGACAAGTATTAAATTTGTAATTTTGTTTAGATACTTGCCAATACGTGCTCTTTATTTTATTTATATTGAATATTACTTTCTTTGAACATTTAGACTGTACAAGACACTACTTCACTTGTAGTTGGTTATATAGTTGGACTATAGTAACCATTACATTTTGAGTGTACCCGAAATCGTTGATTGAATAGTTGAACTATTGCAATCAAGATGGCTGGAAAGATTAACATTGGGGACATCGTCATGGGCGATAATGTCTTTAACGGCGTAAATTTTCCAGATTGGGAGATGAATCTCAGGATTGTCTAGGGAACTGAGAAGTTACTCTATGTCATAGAGAAACCTATCGGGCCTGAGCCCGGAGTTGAGCAAATAGTAAAGCGTGAGCTTTGGAAGACCCACCGTGATGATAACTTTAGTGCTCAATCCGTCATGCTTACCGCAATGACTCATGACTTTCGTCGTCAGAACAAAGGATTGGATCCTTATAGTATGATGATGAAATTGAAGGATCTTCACAGATCTAATCTTAGATCTCAGAAGCACGAATTGGGAAAGAAGCTCTTTCACTCGCGTATGTCAGATGGTACATCTGTTGAGCACTATGTGTCGCAGATGATTGCTGAAATCAAATAGCTAAGTCAGCTGGGCATAACCTTCGAGACTGAGACTTCCATAGATTTGATCTTACAGTCTCTGCCCGAATGCTATGGCGAGTTCATCATGAACTATAACATGATGAACCAAGAAAAAACTCTTGAAGAGTTAATGGCGATGTTGAAAGAAGCAGAGCAAGAGCTTCTAAAAGGCAAAAAGTGCAAGACGCACCTTACTTCGACATCCCAGATAGCCAAGGCTTGGCCGAAGGCTTCTGGGGGTGTGAAGAAAAGGATGAAAAATGGCAAGGCTAAATCATCACTTTCTTTTAGGAAGACTAGCGACATATCCTAAGACGTCTGCCTATATTGTGGCAAACGGGGTCACTGGAAGCGTGACTGCCGTGAGTACAAGGTGGAGTTGGAGGAAGCGAAGACAGGCAAGGCTCCGGCTTCAGGTATGTTTGTTATAAACATGTCAACTACTGGTTTTAAAAATTGGATTTTTGATTCTGGATGTGATACTTACATATATACTGGTGTGCAGGATTTGCTGATTAGAAGGGTACTGGCTTCAGAAGAGATCGACTTACGAGTCGGGAATGGGACGAGAGTCGTTGTTTTGGCCTTTGGGACATATGTTTTATATCTACCATTGGGCATATAATTACATGAGGTGACTGATATTTTGTACCTAGTTTGATTAAGGAACATCATCTCTGTATTTTGTTTAACCCGTTACGGGTGTACCTTTGTATTCTCGAACACTAGGTGTTTTATATATAAAGATAACATTTTGATATGTATTGCAGATGTTGATAATAATGTTTATATTTTGAATATTAATGAATCTCAAACATATAACATGACAAACAAAAGGCTCAAACTGTGTAAAACAGATGAAACTTATCTGTGGTATTATAGTCTGGGACGCATTAACAAGACTCGTATATCCACACTTTTGAAGAGTGGATACTTGGATGGATTTGATCCTAAATCATATGATGTCTGCGAATCTTGTTTATTAGACAAAGTGTCTAAAACACCTTTACTTGGTAAAAGTGCAAGTGCCACTGATCTGTTACCTCTTGTTCATGGTGATGTAAGTGGGCCAATGTCTAGCTAGGCTAGAGGTGGATATGAATACTTCGTAACCTTTATGAATGTGGCATCATATTACGGTTATGTGTATCTTATGAAACACAAGTTAGAAACTTTTGAGTAATTCAAAGAGTTTTGACACGAAGTAGAAAAACAGACTCGCAAAAGTATTAAAACACCACGGTTGGACAGTGATGGAAAATACTTGAGCAATAATTTTCTCGATTACTTGAAATAGTATGGTATTCTTTCACAGTGGACTCCTCCCGGAACACCTCAATTGAGTGGTGTGTCCGAACAGAGAAACCGAACTTTGTTGGACATGGTAAAGTTAATAATGAGTGGCACTGAGGTACTAATTTTCTTCTAGGGATACACATTGAATAGTGCAATACTTATTTTGAATAAGGTTCCGACAAAGTCTGTTAGATGGACACCATATAAAATATGGACAGGAAAGAAACCGGGTTTCTTATTCCTGAAGATTTGGGGATGCTGGGTATATAGTAAACATTTGGATGGTACCAAACTTGAACCCAAATCAGATAAGTGCCTATTTGTAATTGGTTATTCTGGGGAAACCAAAGGATATTGTTTTCACAACCCATAAGAGAACAAAATATTTGTTGCTCTCCATGTAATTTTCCTTAGAGGAATTCCTAATTGCAGTGGTAAGTGGGAGGAAAGTAGAACTCGATGAAAATCAGAGTAATACTGTTTCTGGCACCGATTTCCTCTCGGAACATGAACAGTTCATCAGGGATGAGACTATTCCATAATCTTCTAATACACAAGAACCACGTAGGTAGGAGAGAGTCAGAAAACAACCTAAGAGGTATGAGGTTCTGATCTCACCTCTTGTAGATAATCTTTTTGAGGATAATAAGCCGGATACGTATGAGGAAGCGATACAAGGTATCGACTCCGTATTATGGCAGGATTCCATGAAGTCCGGAATGGATTCCATATATACCAACCAAGTTTGGACACTGGTTGATGTACCAGAAGACATTGTGCCTATTGGTAGTAAATGGGTCTTCATGGTGAAGACAGACATGTATGGCAATATATAAATGTACTAAGCTAGGCTTGTAGCAAAAAGAGTATCGTCATCAACATGGTGTCGATTACGATGAAACCTTTTACCATGATTAAATCCATTCGGATAATGCTTGCTTATGCTGCATATTTCATTATGAAATATGGCAGATGAACATTAAAATTGCTTTCCTTAACTGAAACCTTTTGGAGGATGTTTATAAAACACATTGACGGTTTTGTCGTACTGTAACATGCAAACAAGGTTTGCAAGTTAAATCAATCTATTTTATGGATTAAAGCAAGCATTGCGTTCTTGGAACTAACGTTTTGATGAGATCATATTGCAATATGGTTTCATTCAAAACAAAGATAATTCCTGTGTATATAAGAAGGTTAGTGGGAGCGCACTGACAATGAATGTCCTATACTTTGATGATGAATTACTTTTAAGAAATGACATTCCCATATTAAAATCGGTGAAAACTTGACTTTCATTAAAATTCTCCATAGAATAACTTGGGAGAGACAACCTTTATTCTAGGAATAAAGATCTACTGGGATAGATCTAAAAGTTGTTGGCACTCTCTGAGAACTCGTACATTGACAAACATGTACGCGACCTGGTATCTCATATACTTTGAGCATATGGAGTCACAATCAGGCTAATCCAGGTTATGGTCACTGGATTAATGTAAATAACATCCTTGAGTATCTTGGACGAACTAAGGATGCTTTCTGATAATATGGGGAAATTAGAACTTGAGGTGACTGGGTTGACCGCTGTAAGTTTCCAAACCGATAAAAACGATTGTAAATCGCAATAAGGGTATTATATAGTTTGAATGACGAAACAGTGTGCTGGAAATCTTCCAAGCAAAATACTGTTGCCGAATAAATAACAAAAGTGGAATATTACTGCAGCTGAAGCAGCAAAAGAAGTATTTTGGATCTATATAATCCTAATTGGATTAGGTATAGTTCGGTTAGCAGCTGAGCTAGGCTACAGTACAGGCTAAAGAATCACGGTCTCATCAACGATCCAAGTATGTACTTCGACTATTTCATCTGATTCGTCAGATCATACATCATGGCGATGTGATGATCGAATAAAACGCTTCAGATGATAACATTTTAAATCCACTAACGAAAGCTGTTTCTCAACAGAAGTTTAAGCGATCTGTACAAAGTTCAGATGTAGGACACTTGAGTGATTGGCTATAGACCAAGTAGGAGATTGTTGGATAATTATGACCCATAGCATCACTATTTGTACAGAACATGGTGTTGTTGTACAAATTAACTATGTGACAAAGGAAATTGCTCTTTTATCATTTATAATTGGATTATCGGGATATATAAATGATAAAAAAATCCATATGATTAGTACCAAATTAATAAGATATGAGACAATATTAATCTACGTAAGGTTTAATCATTAAATATCCATAGTCGTAGTATTATCGAGACTGGACATCGATAATACGGAATAGACTTGTATTACACTTGTGCGAGTTATGGAAGCGTAATGGCATAGTTCTCGTATATTTGGGTATTGGATACTCATGCAAGTGTAATAGGAGGTTCTATTTACCGATGGTACGAAAACAGCTTTGCTCTGGATAGACCCCTCAGAATCTCATTGGTAGTATGACTATGTGTCTATGGGAGTCCGAATCAGGGTAGGTGTATTTGGTCTTAACTTGAGACTTGCATCGCTAATACTTACGACAATCAGTACGCTTTGGTTTTGATTGTCTGGGGCTTTAACAGGTTCTGTGTAAGCTTCTTCTATGTTTACTGAGAATCGTAGTGTATTGGGTGTGATGTCAAGATGGAAGTATCACTTCAGTCACATGGAGATGATGACCACATAAGGATACATAACTAGTACTTTTAAATACTGCAGCCATCGAGATAGTATGACTAGGTCATGATTATCCGATTATAGAGACTAGTTGCTAGTGATCCGATATATGCTTCGTACGGGGCAGACATAATTCCAGCCCTAGGCCTATCATGTGACATCCGATACTGGATCGCAATACACAATACATTGTATACTACGCTTGATATAGATTATATATTATTCGTTGAATATTTCTGGAGAATTAGGTAGGCACGGTGCTTTGCTAGAAGCCAACCATGTCTTGTAAATCAGTAAGAACGTGGTACGAGGTATGACGTGTTTGGATAGTTCGACAATCGTATTTACTACCAACATATCCAGAGATCTCTTGGGTCGCTTCCCAAAGATTCACCAGTGACATTTGACTCGAGCAGAATTAATCTGGGATTAATTATACGAGAGAAAATTAATCTGGGATTAATCACGGCAAGTATTAATCTGGGATTAATCATAAGAAAAAAGAATTAATCTGGGATTAATCACGGCAAGTATTAATTTGGGATTAATCATAAGAAAAAAGAATTAATCTGGGATTAATTGCGGTAGGAATTAATCTGGGATTTATTCGACTAGAAGAGAGAACGCGATTAATTTGGAATTAATCGGTAAAATAAATTTAATAGTTAATTGGATTTTTCTATTTAATTTATTTATTTGGGCTAAAATAATATATCGGATATATTAATTGAAATTGGATTTCAATACGAAATTAAAGTTGGACTTTAATACGAGCGAACGAATTAATTTAGAATTAATTCGTAAGCGACTTCCGTAATAATTTTACGAGGCATTATTATTTAATTAAATTGGATTTAATTACGTTGCGATGGAAAATTCATTTAATCGGATTAAACGAAACCGAGCCCGAAGTGTGTAGAGCGAACCATCTTGAATTTTGAATGTAAAAGATGGGGCCCACTAATTAATGGTGGTTGTTGGCAAAAGTAAATGGTTTTTAGAAAATCACTTACTTTTGACAACCTTGTTTTGCTTTTGGTAAAATATTTTTGCATTTGGTAAAACAATACACAAATGTGTGTTGACTTGGCATTAAGGGTTTTGAAAACCTAAAACACAAATCTCTCTCTCAAAAATCTCACCATGGCCGATCCTTAGAGCCTCTCTCTTGGAAATTTTGTTTTAAAATTTCAAGCTTGCTAGCACATTTGGAGTCAAAGAAGGTGATAGGGAAACTCACCCAAGTGATGGAAACACTCAACAAAGCTTGGAGCTTCCATCAAAACAAAGAAAATGTCTTGAAATCATCCAAATCAATGTAAGTCTTCCGCAACTTATTTTTTGATTTTTCACACTTTAATCATGCTTAGTGATCTTGTGGCATGTCTTGGAGACTAACAGTAGGGTCTGATTCTGAGGTTGCTGTAGGGTCTGATTCTGATTCTGATTTGATAAGGGTTCTGATTCTGATCTGATGAGGTTTTGATTTTGATATTTTAATGTTATACTTTAACATCCCCCTCAAGCTCAAGGTCTTGTAAAGACGTTGAGCTTGAAAATGAAAAGAGGACATTACATGAGAGGTTGATGAGCTGATCAATATGGAAGAAAATGTGACCTGATCAATATGATGGAGAGAGAAATGAAATGGAAAGTAAAAGTGGAAGGATGAAACAAATAAGATCAGGACCGAATTATAATGAAACATGACTTTGAAATTTGAAAGGAAATTTGTTGAAAAACTAAAATATGTCCATAGTCTCTAGGACTTTTTGTTTAACGTCTTAGGGAAGGTCTATTACTGACCTGTTTAAAGTCTCTAGGATGATGATAAAGTACAAGAGTGAAGAAGAAAATGACTTGTTTAACGTCTCAATGACGTCGGTATAGTACAAGCATGAAGAAGAAAACGAAGGGATAAGCGAGATAATTGTTTGAAAACTATGAAAATGAGAGGAAAGTGAATGATGAAGCATAAAATAAGAGAGATAATGAGCATAATCACTTGTTTTATTTGATTAGGAATTCAAGGAATGAAATGAAGTGTTTCATTAGTAATTGAACGAAGATGAAAACAATGATCAGATTTCAAGTATACTTTTGCACTTAAAATGTGAATCAAACCGCTGAACAAGTGATTAATAGAAGTTTGAATATGACCTATTCACTTAAAATGTGAATCACAACACTGAAATTTGTGTGATGAAAATCAATCATAACAAATATCAAGCAAGTGATGAATAGAAGTTTGAAGATAGTATCTTGTAGCTCTGATACCATGTAAAATCTTATGAAAGTGTGCTTATTTTGGTGATTTATTTGTTGATTGGAAATTAAGAGAATAAAAGAAAACGAAAATGCTCAAGATACCACATTTTTATTGATTGGAATGTTTACAAATAATATGAAATTGTGGTTATAAGTAATCTAAAATTAGCCATCTATTTATAATCAGATTTGGCACTTAAATTGTAATTAAAAATATTTGGATTTTGAAAAGTAGCATCGATATTTGAATATTTGAAATTGAATAGTGGCATCCATATTTGAATATTTGAATTTCAAACTTTGATCACACCAATTGCATGCTTGCATGCTTCATTTTGGTTAGGTATAATTCTGAGTGTCTAATTCTGAGGTTCTGATTTTGAGAATGGTAGAGTACGATTCTGAGATTCTGATGCTGAGTGCAAGAGGGTTTGATTCTGCAGTTGCGGTAGACCTGATGTAGAGTTTGATTCTAAGATTGCGGTAGAATTTAATTATGAGGTAGCGTAAGGTCTGATTTCGAGGTTGCGGTAGGGTTTGATTCTAAGGTTGCTCTAGAATCTGATTCTAAGATTGTGGGAGGTCTGATTTTGATTCTGATCTGATGAGGTTTGATTCTGATATGATGAGGGTCTGATTCTGATGTTATAATATTATACTTTTACAAGGAAGCCTTAGGCTAATCTCGTAAAATTCCTCTAGTTCCATAATAAGACTTAGGTGTGAATCCAACTTTTTTTTCGGTTATTAAGAATTCATGATGAACAATTTTGTGTTGTTTAAATTGTTAGGCGTTGTCTTAATTAGGTTTGATTTTAGAACATCCTAAGTGTTATATTCAAGTAATTAAATTTTTATTCACCTTAAGAACTTTGCCCGAAGGATTGAAAGATACATTTCTTAGAGATAAACAAACTTATTATGCAGTAATTTCTTCTTCCTTTACAAGCTATCAAGAATGTGAGTTGTTAAATGTGTTGAAAGAACATAAACAGAGAATTGAATGGACTTTAAAAGATATAAAGATATTAATCATTTGTTCTCGTGAACGTAGGTTGGATCCATATTGCCGAACTATGTTAAATTCTTTGTATTGTCTGTGTTTTCTGATTTATTTGTCAAGTTTGTTTTGTTTCCCAACTAACCAAATAAAATTAACTGTTTGGGTTTGAGGAGTAATTTTTTCTGAATTATCTCTGAAACGAAAAACAACCGTCAATAAATTTAAAATAAAAATTTATCATCCCTCTATGCCAATATTGAGTTGACATGTTTATCCTTTACAAATCTTTCTCGTTAAAGAAGACATGAAACCTTTTTTTTTCGGTTGTAAGTTAATAAAAACACACTAGTAAATTTGCTTATATGATATTCTCAAGCAGTTAACAGCGGCCATGAACTATTAAATTAATGAAAATGGTCTTTAAACAATGAAAAATGATAATGAGAGTAAATCAAGATTGAAACAAAATAACTTTTAAAATGACAATTGAACAAACAAAAATAAAAAAACATCCAATTATGTCATTTTTTTTATAATACCGGTCATTTTAAAAGGCTACAACGCATGATATTAAATAACTGAAAAATTGACATTTGTTCCAAAACTTGGTCGGCAAGTCAGTCAAAAGGACAAAGGAATCAAATCAAGGACCCATTTATTTTACTGGAGTTGGCACGTGCATAAATAGGAGGAGCATTGATATTTATTTAATGTTGTAATAAATATTCGCACAATTGCTTTATCATTCGGTTTCTGGCTGCTGTTTTGTATCGAAGTGATGAATTTTTAATCACATTGAGCCACGGCATATAAGATTAGGGAGCAATATTTATATTTGTCATCTTTAATTACGAGATATGAAAATTATTTTTTTTATTCATTTTTAATATATTATTTGAACGTAAATATCAATATTCGTATCCATTATATCCAATCAACTGATATAAAAAATGATTTTATTATCCGTCCCTAATATAACATGTCATTACAGACTCACATTTACGGAATTTTTGCCATCTCTATATACGATTCTATTCTTCTTTTTTTTCAATTAAAGTGGGTAATAAATCATTTAAATATTTTTCAATTCTTCCTTTCAAAAAAAAAAAAACCACCCAGTTTGTTAATACGTAGTGCCAGTTCAATATGATTTTTAAATAAATATAAAAGAAATTTTATAATCCCAAAAACCTATTTTAAAATTTTTATTGGGTTTGGTTGTATTTAAAAGATAGTTTTTAATAATTAAAAAAAAAAATTATTTTGCATCTTCTAATAAACATTCAAAATTGGGATTTTAGGAATAGATCTTGAAATTTTTTTTAAAGAATTAAATTATTTAAAATATCTTTATTTTATTCATTTCATAATATAATTAAAAAAAAATTCCATTAAAATAATTTTATAATTTTTAATAAAAATTCTCATTGATAAATAAATAAATTTTTTAAAATTTTTTTGGGTCAATCAAAAAATTTTACTTAAAAAAACTGTACTTAAAAGATATATCAAACTTAGCCATATATATTGAGGGTCCAAGTCCAACTACTTTGCAACAAACAGTTATTATTATTATTTGTTATTTATTAACTTGAGAGATTTGGTAGATATACTCATAATCGGGCATCTCCAACCAAAAAATCTATTTGGATGCAACTTTCACACCATTCACTCCAATCCAAATATTACATTATAAAAGAATATTTTAATTTTTTTTTCATTATTTATCATTTCTGAACAATTTAAATTCACTCCAATTATATTTAATATAAATAATAATTAAATTTTAAAAAAATTAATAAATTTTTAAATAATAAATGAGGCATAATTAGAATAAATTGGATTGAATAAGGATATAATTGTGATTAAATAAAATTTTTGAACCATGCTATTTAAGCGGCAATTAATCATCGATTAGGCGTAAATCGCTATTTGAGCTATTCGATTGGGTCGAATTTGACCACTTTAATCTAACACCGAATTTTGGATGATTTTGACCGATTAATCAGTCGATTTCCAAAAATCGTCCAATTTCTTTTTTTATTCTGTCTTTAGTTTTTCAATATTTTGATTGATTAATTTATGTGAAAATAAAATAACTTTGTTAGAAATGATAAAATAGAGTTAGAATATGTTTTAATTTAAAAGAAATATTACGGGAATAATAATACAAATATTCTTAATTTATTACATTTTCTTCAATAAGGCTAAAGTTTTCTAATCGTTTCAAATTGTTCCATGTTCATATTATAAAATCCCGAATTTTCGAAAAATATTTGAAAAGTATTCGAATCATAGTTTAGGTCTCGAAACTAGACGATATTAGGAAATATGAGTTGAAGTGTTGAATAATAGGCCAAACTATTTTAAAGTGGGATCTCGTAAGATTGGAAATCGTGAATTCGAAAGAATTGATTACACGATTTTTTTATATATGGAGAAAGTTCATTATTTCGCTATAAAATAGAAAACGAACTTCGATGGAAATGATTCTTAAATCGTTCAACTCGTTTTTCCGAAACGAACAACTTTTAACTCGAACACCTTTTTCAAAATTTTGACCCGAAGGCCTTTAATTTTCGATATTACCAAACTAGCCTCTAAAGGGGACCAAAATGTAATTTCATGGGGGCCAAGATGCAAATTTCAAAAGCTTTTTTTATAAACATCATATAGTTTCAAAAATCACAAATTTGGCAAAAGTTTCAAACTTTTTACTCACACACCCAAAACACGTTATTAGAGGCAGAGGCTCGCAGGCTAGTCACCGTAATCCATTTGTGGCCACTAAGACCGACTAGTCACCGTAAGTACATTGGTGGCCGGCGACGGCCTTGTGGACACCAAAATCTGGCGATTTGGGTGTTCTGATATCGGCTCGTCACTTTAATCCACGTGTTAAGCCACTCGCCAAATCGAAGCCATCAAAAAGTAATAGAAGGATGTGGTGTCGATTTGCAGAACAATGCTCGGATTTTGCAAATCGATATAGAAAGATTTAGATGAATAGTGAGAGATTTTCCCGGAAGCTCTAATTCGACCATCGATTCCTACGCATTCATGGGGTGTAAGGAGTCTACCAGTACCCTTAGAATTTCAATAAAACATCACGGTAAAAATTTGACTTTTTGAAGTTTATCGTATTATGTTTGAATATTCATCGTAGATTCATAGAGTACTGTATTGATGTGTATTGAATTGATTGTACTAGAATATGTTGAATATGAGCTATTTGTAGAATCCGAACGAAATCAGAGTGAATTAGGTTGATCTGATAAGTAAAGTGAGTTTCCGATAAGATCATGTTCCGCATATAAATGTGCCTTGATGAATGCAATTATGGATATAACTTAATTATGATGATATGATAATATCTTATTAATTCCGGAGAGATTCCGAGGGCTCATGATCCTTTCGTAGCGTTATCGAAAGACTTTTTGGAAGATTTCTCAAAAACTCATTATTTGCATAGTTGAACTTTTGAATTGACATGGAATGGTATATTCGCGAGAGAAGATAAGTATTCCTATGACGAATACTTGAAGTTTAGTTTATTGATTGCATGATTATTTCATATATGATATATGTGTTTGTGTATGTGTATCTATATAGAAATATGTATAGATTAAATGACCAAACCACCACAGGTTTAGTTGGTAAAAACCACGGGTTTGGGTGGTTTGGATAAATCGTGCATAATTTTATATTATGAATATAAATGTGTATATATGTATATTATGCTACAGGTATGTCATTGATATACATGTGAAATGGTGATAATGTATTCGATGTACGAGTCTTTTTAAAATGCTTGGTGACTATGAAATGTGTTGTATGATATGCCATCCATGTGGGCTTCTTGTCAAATGATGATGGATAAATATGTGTTTTTTGATATACTTGTCAAGTGAATGGATGCCTTTGAATGGGTGTTTTTTATTCGATGTACGATTCTTTTTAAAATTATGTATATATCATTGAGCCTAATGATATACACATACTTAACATGTCTAAACTTGATAGATTTACTGAAAATTTCAGCACTATCATGCAATTCGGATCAATGTCCAATACTGTGCAGAGACCTGTATATGCCATTCTTATATTATAACTCAACCAAATATACAAAATGGCCTCTGGTTGATAATTCAATATGAGCTTACCTAAACATGCAATCCGACCATAACATGACTTAAACATACATACATACTAATCATCTGTGATTCATAACTGTGCTGACTAAACTAAATACATGCATGGCTATCATACTATACATAATATGCATATTCATGCTATATACATAGCATGATCACAAGAATTCTCAACAAACAACACTATCAAAAATTTCAGTCAGTTAATCTAATATTTACTACATGAGTGGACCCTAATATACTATCCTATAACTGTAGCAGCTGATGTCCACCGTCCCCAAGCTCGCTCTCCACATGCATAAGAGAAGTATCTGCGAGACTAAAACTAAGAAAAGTAAATCGTATGAAGACTTAGTAAGAGAAAAGAAAACATATTATGTAAAGAAGCTTGAAAGTATATAATCATATAAAAGTATGTAACTGGAGTTTTACATCAAACCTGGACCTTGAATCATAGGCTGCAAATCACCAGAGACTGTATTATGATTCAAAACCCGAGATATAACCGATAATCAACACATAATAATGCACAATAACTAACATGTTATGACTTGAAACCATGAACTGAATTTTATGATTAAATATGAAAACTACAAAACGGAAGCGGAAAAAATATTTGAACAATGCATCATTAGCTAGAAACATGAACGTGAAAACATTTTTCTAAACTAAAAACTGTAAGTGATATTAATGTTTATAAAACATTATTTGAAAATATAATGGAATATTTATAACATATATGCAACTGAAAACATGGAAATCATGAATCGTAAATTGTAAACGTATTCTGGATTCTCGAAGAACATATGCTGCAATGGAAAACATAAACGTAATCTGAAAACTTACATGTATATGTAACCTAAGGGCATGAAACATACTTAGAAGGACTTAGTACAACGTAAGTAGGGGAATGTACACATGAACATGAAAAACCTATGGTGGTGATCAGTAGCCTATGAGGCAACATGAGCAATATTGGGCTTGCTAAGCTAAGGGGACGACTCGATAATTGTGGTTTGAAAATATTTTTATAATTGTCCTTATAAATTATTTTTGAAAAATTTAAACTGAAAAAAACATGAAAAACATATCTTGTCAACACATTTACTTAAAATATAAAAAATATATATATATAACTCTTGGAAAAACGTGTTGATGTCAGATGAAAACTGTTGGGATTTTGGGTAAAGGGTGCGGTGGAAACGCTGTTCGAGCGAAATCGTTATTTTAAAATATTTAAAATTACCGAATGAATTATTCAGTATCCAATATGAATATTCATTTATATTTCACCTAAATATATTTATTCGATATCAAATAGTTGTTAGTCTCTAAGACATGCTTCTAAGATCCTAAACATGATTTATGTGTGAATTAATCAAATAAAGTTGCGGAATACTTACATTGATTTTGGGAGATTTAAAAAATTTCCTTTCTTTGGAAGGAGCTCTAAGCTTTTGATTTGTTGTATTTCTCCTTGGATGAGTTTCCCTAACAACTCAAATGACTCTTCAAGTGCTAGCTTGTAGAAATTTTGAAGCAAAAATTCCTCTAGGAGAGAAGAAGCTCACAACAATTTGAGAGAGGGAGACAGTGAATAGTGATTTCCAAAAGTTGGTGTGTTGTGTGTTTAATGCATCCAGTTTATTAATGCCAACTACTTCCATCAAAGTGAGACATTTGATGTAAGTTATGTGTCCCACCACTTGTAAATTCAAAATTTAAGTTGGGTTCTTCAACACACAACTTAGCTTGGGCCCGGGTTCTTTTATTTCTAATTAAACGAATTCATCGTCACGATATAATGAAATCCAATTTAATGAAATAATTCTGACTAGCAAAATTATTACGATAGTCACTTACGAATTAATTCTAAATTAATTCGTACGCTCGAATTAAAGTACAATTTTAATTTCGTATTCAAATCTGATTTCAATTAATATATCCGATATATTATTTTAGCCCAAATAAATAGAAAAATCTAATTTAACTATTAAATTTATTTTATTTCCCTCTTCTATACGAATTTAATCCCAGATTAATTCTTACCGCAGTTAATCCTAGATTAATTTTCTCTCTCATAATTAATTCCAGATTAATTCTATTCGAGTCAAATGTCATTGGGGAATCTTTGGAAAGCGACCCAAGAGATTTCTGGATATGTTGACAGTAAATACGATCATCGTACTATCCGAACACGTGCGTACCTCGTACTATATTCTCACGGATTTACAAGACATAGTTGGGTTCTAGCAAAGCATCGTGCCTACCCAATTCTCCAGAAATATTCACTGAAGAATATAATCTGTATCAGGCGTAGTAATACTATGTAATACGTAATACGATCCAGTATCGGATGTCACATGCTAGGCCTAGGTCTGGCTCTGTGTCCGTTCCGTACGAAGCATATATCGGATCCCGCGTAACTAATCTCTATAATCGGAAAGTCATGACCTAGTCATACTTTCCCGATAGTTGCAGCTTTTAAGAGTACTACTTCCGTATCCTGTGTGATCATTATCTCCATATGACTGAAGTGATACTCTCATCTTGACATCACATCCAATACATTACGATTCTCAGTAAACCCAATAGAGGCGTACACAGAATCAGTTAAAGCTTCAGACGACCTATACCAAAGTAACTGATTTTCGCAAGTAATAGAGACGCAAGTCTAAGGTTAAAGATCACATACACCTACTCTGATTCGGATTCCTATATACATATAGTCATACCACTAATAGGATTCAGATGGGGTCTATCCAGAGCAAAATTGTTCCTGATCCAACGGCTAACAGAACCTCTTATTACACTTTCATAAGTATCCAATTCCTAAATATATGAGAACTATGCCATTAAGCCTCCATAACGCGCACAAGTGTAATACTAGTCTATTTTGCATTATCGATGTCCAGTCTCGATAATACTATGACTAGGGATATTTAATGATTAAACAGTTCATGGATTAATACCGTCTTATATCTTATTAATCTGATTTAACTATATGGATTTTTATCATTATATATCCAAGTAATCTAATTACCATAATGATAAAATAGTAATTTCCTTGTGTTACATAGTTAATTTGTATAAAAATACAATACTCTTTACAAATAGTGATGCTATGGGTAATAATTATCAAACAATCTCTCACTTGGCCTGTAGCCAATCACTCATGTATCTAATATCTGAACTATGTACATGTCGCTCAAACTTTTACTGAGAAATAGCTTTCATCAGCGGATCTACAATGTTATCATCTGATGCGATCTTCTCGATCTTCACATCGCCACTATGTATGATCTAACGAATCAGATGAAATCATCGAAGTACATACTTGGATCATTGATGAGACCGTGGTTCCTTAGCCTATGCGAAAGCCCCATTATTGTCACAATACAAAGGTATGAGCTCAGTAACTAACGGAACTACTCCTAATCCAATTAGGAATTTACGAATCCAAACTGCTTCTTTTGCTGCCTCAGCTGTAGTAATATATTCCACTTCTGTTGTTGAATCAGTAATAATATCTTGCTTGGAAGATTTCCAACTCACTGCTCCGTTGTTCAAACAAAATATGTACCCTGATTGCGACTTACAGTCGTCTTTATCGGTTTGGAAACTTGCATCGGCGAACCCAGTCACCTCAAGTTCTCATTCCTTACAAAGAAAGCATCCTTAGTTAGTCTAAGATACTTAAGGATATTCTTTACATCAATCCAGTGACTATCACCTAGATCGGCATGATAGCGACTGCACATGCTCAAAGCATATGAGACATCGCGTACATATCATGGCGTATATGATCGATTAGCATACGAGATCCGAATCACTGCATCTCTCTCATATTTAGTTTTAGGACACATGTCATTCGATAGAGAGACGCCATGTGACACCGGAAGCAGCCCCCTCTTGTACTGATCCATGTTGAATCTCTTTAACACTTTTTCAATTTACGAGCTATGGGAGAGTGCCAGCAGCTTTCTAGATCTATCCTTGTAGATCCTTATTCCTAGAATAAAGGCTGCCTCTCTCAGGTCTTTCATGGAGAATTTTAATGAAATCCAAGATTTCACCGATTGTAGCATGGGAATGTCATTGTCAAGAAGCAATACATCATCAACGTATAGGACAATGAATGTCAGTGCACTCATACTAACCTTATTATATACACAAGAATCATCTTCGTTTTATATGAAACCACATTCTTTTATGATCTCATCAAAATGTTGGTTCCAAGAATTCGATGCTTGGTTTCATCCATAAATAGATTGGTTTAATTTGCAAACCTTGTTTGCATATTTTGGTATGATAAAACCGTCAGGCTGTTGCATATAAACATTCTCCAAAAGGTTTCTTTTAAGGAAAGCGGTTTAGACATCCATCTGCATATTTCATAATCGAAATATGCATCAATAGCAAGCATTATCCGAATGGATTTAATCATGGCAACATGTGAAAATGTTTCATCATAATCGACACCATGTCGTTGACGATACTCTTTAGCCACAAGCCTAGCTTTGTACGTTTGTACGTTGCTTTCCATGTCTGTCTTCCTTTTGAAGACCCATTTACTACCAATAGGTTTAATGTCTTCTGGTACATCAACCAGTGTCTAAACTTGGTTGGTATACAAGGAATCCATTTCGGAATTCATGGCATCTTGCCATAAAGCAGAGTCGATGCCTTGCATCACTTCCGCATACGTAGTCGGTTCATCATCCTCAATAGGATTAATATCTACTGGGATGAGACAGAAACCCATACCTCTCAGATTATTTTCTGACTCTCTAAGACTTAAGTGGTTATTGTGTATTAGAAGATATGGAACAATCTCATCCCTAATGGATTGTTCGTGTTCCATGAGGGAGTTGGTGCCAGGAACAATATCACTCCGATTTTCATCGAGTTCTACTTTCTTCCCACTTACCACTGCATTCATGAATTTCTTTTCGAGGAAAAATTCATGAAGAGCAACAAATATTTTATTCTCTTATAGGTTGTAGAAATAATATCATTTGGTTTCCCTATGATAACCTACAAATAGGCACTTATCCGATTTGGGTTCTAGTTTGGTACCATCCAAACGTTCAATATATGCCAACATCCCCAAATCTTCAGGAATGAGAAACTCGGTTTCTTTCCTGTCCATATCTCATATGGAGTTACAGACTTTGACGGAACCTTATACAAAATAAATATTAAACTATTTAATGCGTATCCCCAGAAGGAAATTGGTAGCTAAGTGTGACTCATCATTGACCTCACCGTGTCCAATAAAGTTTGGTTTCTCCATTCGGACACACCGTTCAATTGAGGTGTTCCGAGAGAAGTCCATTTTGAAAGAATACCATATTCTTTCAAGTAATCTTGAAACTCATTGTTTAAGTATTCTCCTTTACGGTCCGACCGTAATATTTTATTACTCTTGCCAGTTTTTTTCTACTTCATGTTGAAACTCTTTGAATTTCTTAAAAGTTTCCGACTTGTGTTTTATAAGATACATATAACCATAACGCGATGCACCATCCGTAAAGGTTACGAAGTATTCATATCCACCTCTAGCCTAGCTAGACATCCCACATACGTCACTATGAACGAGGGCTAGTAGCTTGATGACACGTACACCTTTACCACTAAAAGGTGTTTTAGGCATTTTGCCTAACAAACAAGATTCGCATACATCATATGAATTATGATCAAATCCGTCCTAGTATCAATTCTTCGAAAGTATGGATATACGAGTTTTATTTATGTGTCCCATACGACAATGCGACAAATAAATCTCATATGTATTACTCAATTTGAGTTTTTTGTTTGTCATATTTTATATTTGAGATTCGTTTATATTCAAAATATAAAGACCATTATTTACATCTACTGTACATATCTCAATATCATCTTTATAAACAAAACATCCAGTGTTTCTGAATACAAAGGTAATACCCGCATCGGGTTAAACTAGATACAGAGATCATATTCCTAATCAAACTAGGTACAGAATACAACCCATAATGTAAGTAGATGCCCTGAGGGCAGGTTCAATAGATAGGTGCCAATGGCCAAACAACGACTTTCGTCCTATTTCTGGCTCACAGGTCGATCTCTCATGAAGCCAATCTCCTACTATTCTGCAGATCCCGCACATCAGTACATATGTGAGTACCACATCCATTATCAAAAATTCAATTTTTAAAACTAGTAGGATATGTTTATTTCATAACAAACATACCTGAAGCCGGAGCCTTGCTCGCATTAGCTTCCTTCAAGTCCGCCTTGTACTTACGACAGTCACACTTTCAGTGACCCCGTTTGCCATAGTGTAGGCATATGTCTTGGGATATGTCATTTGTCTTCCCAGAAGACTGTGACGATTGAGTCTTGCCATTTTTCTTCTTCTTATTCACAATCTCAGAAGCCTTAGGCCAAGCCTTGGCCTTCTTGGATGTCGAAGTAAGATGCGCCTCGCGCTTCTTGAGATTCAGAAGCTCTGGCTTTGCCTCTTTCAGCATAATCATTAACTCTCCAAGAGTTTTCTCTTGGTTCATCATATTATAGTTCATGACAAATTCGCCCCAAAAATAGGGCAGAGACTGTAAGCTCAAATCTATGGAAGTCTCAACCTCAAAGGTAATGCTCAGCTGACCTAATTGTTCGATATCAGTAATCATCTATGACACGTTGTGTTCGACAAATGTACCCTCTGACATGCGAGAGCGAAAGAGCTTTTTCTGTAAATCATATTTCTGAGATCTAAGATTAGATCTTTGAAGATCCTTCAACTTCAACATCATCGTATAAGGATCCAATCCTTTGTTCTAACGTCGAAACTGGAGAGTCATTGTAGCAAGCATAACAGTTGAGTCTTCTAAAGCTCATGCTCTACTAGCTGCTCAAGTTCAGGCTCAGGCTCGAGAGGTCTCTCTATAACACAGAGTAACTTCTTAGCTCCTAGGACTATCCTGAGGTTCATTTCCCAATCTAAAAAATTTGCACCATTAAAGACATTCTCACCCATGATTATGCCCTAACGCTAATATTTCCATCTATCTTGATTGCTATAGTCCAACTATCCAATAAAATATTTCAGGTACACTCAAATGCAATGGTTACTATAGTCCAATTATATAACCAACTATAAATGGAGTAGTGTTGAGTACAATCTAAATTTTCAAAGAAAACAATAAAATAATATTAGTCCAACTAATATATATAATGACGATAAATAATAATAGAGCGCACATATTATCGAGTATTAAACGAAATTACATATATAATACTAGCCTCCCACTATTTTTCAGCGAGCCGATAAACCTCCGTTGAGTACTCAGGAAATCTAGTTTCCTAGTGGGCTAGGATCTTGTTAAATAATACACAACCTTGACTTTGGCCAACAAGCTGTATAAACTTTAACTAGGTAGATCTTTAAGATCAATTGGATCCCATCCAATTCCTAGATCCGATAGGTGGACATCCAAGTCCGAAACATATATCCATATATTTCCTAACCTATTTCCTCTAAATCAACTAAGCCTTGGTTTGGCTCAACAAGCTTAATGATTCTAGTTAAGCGTGACCCATTGACAGTGGAAAAACTTCCTAATCCATGTCGATGAACAAGAGTGACCTTGACTTTGTCCAACAAGTCACAACTGCCCAAGTCATGCGATGTTAGCAATGCTTTCATGGTTCAAACACATTTACAATAGACAATGATCTTGACTTTGGCCAACAAATCAAAGCCAATCTTGGATCTTGAGAGAGAATCACTCAATGAAAGGAAACGCTTAATATTAAAGTGAGGGCGTTTCCATAAATTGGCAACCAATTTATTATCTTTGATTAGGTCTCATCAGACACTCTTAAACATGCATTCTAAAAGCATAATAAGACACGATAAATGTAATAATTATATACGGATGGATATTCATATTTTTTTCTTAGAACAAATCTCCCTCTTCTCTCTCTCCCGCTAGCAGTTTACATTCTTCTAAAACCTAATTGCATAACACTATGATAAACCTCATTTACATTGAGGGAAATTGGTGAGAAGAGAAATACAATGAGAATGAGAGGTGATAGGCTGGACACACAGGTCCAATTTCAAATAAATACCATATTTACAATAATTTCTAAAATTACCCCCACCCATCTAATATCCATCCGATATACATTATTGAAACAAATACATCCAAGTATTCACACATAGTATGTTGTCAATCAATCTAATCCAATTAATTAATTCTTCAATTAATGACAATCCAATGTTCATACAACGATTTGATTTGTGAGAGTCCAACTCGTATAAGAATAAATACTCAAAGTAAGTATTCTTGAATTATATCGAACTACAATATTAAATCCAATTTTAATTGTATTCAATACTAATTCAAGTTTAATTCCAAATTAAACAATTACACTTATTTTATTAATACCTTTATAGACTTGGATTCCAAATCCAATCTAAATGGCCTCAAAGGCCCATTTAGCATCCAATGCCAATTCAATTAGGTCCAATGGGCTTTTAATAATTCTTTAGGCATGGACTTTTAGACATTATGGATCAAACCATAATGCCTTGGCCTATTTAGGAATCACCCTATGCCAAAAATTAATTTTAGTTCATTAGGCCTAATTAAATTATTAAAGACATAAAAGTCATATTTTGGACTTCATGGAAATAGTTTATGCCCAATTGGATCCAACCCAATTGTCCAAAACCAAACTTGGCCCTGTTGGGTTTCTCTAAGGTCCCAAAGATCATTTTCAAGCAATGAAATAATATGTGAATACTCGAAGAAGTTACAGAATACTTACATCGATCGGTTGAGGCGATGCGTTGAAGAACAAAACTTTTTATGCCCTTTGAACTCTATGAAGCTCACGGCATTTACTGGTTTTGAGCTCCTCCAAATTCGGCCATGGTGATCCATAAAGCTCCAAGCTTTGTGTTGTGATTTCATGCACATGGGTGGGTTTCCCTATCACCTTCGCAAGACTCCAAAAGCGTGCTAGCACTCCGTAATCTCTGCCACAAAAATCACATATTGCTTCTCTTTGTTCTCGGTATTTACCAAGAAATTGAGAGAGAATGGCCCCTTGGCCGAGAGAGAAGAAGAGTGTGTGAGAGAGATTGAGTTGTGTTAGGTTGTTCTAAAATTAATAATTGATTTTCTAAAAATCAAATACATAATTTTGCTTTCAAAAAGTCAAGCCAATTAAAGCCACAACCACTTCCATCACTATTCAAATCACTCATGACAAGTTGTCAAGTCACTCAAAGTGACTAGACATCACATCAATCAAAGTGACAAATGATTTGACGCTTGATGTGACTTATGGGCCGCATTTGAATTCGGAATGCGAGTGCACTCGCAAACACTCCCGGGCTCGGTTCGCTAATTCCAAATCAATGATTTTTTTCCGTTGCGACGTAATTAAAAAATTATGCGTAGCAAAATTACTATTCACGTCGCTAATGAATTAATTCTAAATTAACTCGTTCGCCCGAATTAAAATCTAATTTCAATTCCGCGTCGAAATCCAATTTTTTTTTTAATATATCGAATATATTATTTTATCGATTAATTTCAAATTAATTGTTCTCTCTCTTTAAATAATATTTTATCCTACATAAAATATCTCTGTAATTAATCCCATATTAATTTTCTCTCTCATAAAATTAATCTCAGATTAACAAAGTGCGAGTCATACGTCATCGGTGAATCTTCGGGAATCGACCCATGAGATCCCCGGATATGTTGGCAGTAAATCTGATTATCGGACTATCCGAATATGTACGTACCTAGTACTACGTTTGTACCGATTTACAAGACATGGTTGGCTTCTAGCAAACCACCGTGCCTACCAAATTCTCCATAAATATTCTTATATGAATATACGATCTATATCAAACGTAGTATACGTACTATTGTGTATGTCAATCCAGTATCGGATGGTCACGTGCAAGGCCTGGGGCTGGAATTGTGTCTGCCCCGTACGAAGCACATATCGGATCTCTGGTAACTAATCTCTATAATCGGATATACATGACCTAGTCATAATATCCCGATAACTGCAGCATATAAGAGAACAAGTTCCGTATCCTACGTGATCATCATCTCCAGTATAACTGAAGCGATACTTCCATCTTGACATCACACCCAATACACTACGATTCTCAATATACCCAGAAGAGGCGTACACAGAACCGGTTAAAGCCCTGGACGACCAAAACCAAAGTATATTGATTGTCGCAAGTATTAGCGGTGCAAGTCTCAGGTTAAGACCAAATACACCTATCCTGATTCAGACTTCCATAGATATATAGTTATACTACCAATGGAATTCCGAAGGGGTCTATCCAGAGCGAAGCTATTTTCCGTACCATCGGTAAAACATAACCTCATATTACACTTAGATGAGTATCCAATATCCAAATATATGAGAACTATGCCGTTATGCTCCCATAATACTCACAAGTGTAATACTAGTTTATTCCACATTATCGATGTCCAATCTCGATAATACTACCACTAAGGATATTTAATGATTAAACCTTCGTGGATTGATACTATCTCATATAATCTCAATCCGGAACTAATCATATGGACCTTCTATCATTTATACATCTAGGTGATCTAATCACAAATGATAAAAGAGCAATTTCCTTTGTCACATCGTTAATTTGTACAACAACACCATGATCTGTACAAATAGTGATGCTATGGGTCATAATTGTCCAACAATCTCCCACTTGGTCTATAGCCAATCACTCAGGTGCCTTACACCTGAACTATGTACGGGTCACTCAAATTTCTGCTGAAAAATAACTTTCGTCAGCGGATTTAAAAGATTATCATGATGCGATTTATTCAATCATCACATCGCCACGATGTATGATCCGACGAATTAGATGAAAACAGTTTAAAGTACATATTGGATCGTTGATGAGACCGTTAATTCTTTAGCCTGTACAGCCTAGATCAGCTGCTAACAGAACTATTTCTAATCTAATTAGATGTATTTAGATCCAAGATGCTACTATTGCTACGACAGTTGCAGCATTGTTCCGCTTTTGTTGTTTATTCGACAACAGTATCTTTCTTGGAAGATTTCCAGCTCACTGTTCGATTATTCAAACTGTATAATATCGTTTTACGACTTACAGTCGTTATTATCGGTTTGGAAACTTACTGTAGTGATCCCAGTCACTTCAAGTTCTCATTCTCTATAATTTAAGAAAGCATCCTTAGTTCATCTAAGAGACTCAAGAATGTTCTTAACATGAATCCAGTGACTATCACGTGGATTGGCCTGATTGTGACTCCATATGCTCAAAGCATATGAGACACCAGGTCACGTACATTTTTCAATGTACGAGTTCTCAGAGAGTACCAACAACTTTTAGATCTATCCTAGTAGATCTTTATTCATAGAATAAAGGTTGTTTCTCCCAAGAATTCTACGGAGAAATTTTCATGAAAGCCAAGTTTTCACCGATTGTAATATGGGAATATCATTTCCAAGAAATGATATATCATCATTATATAGGACATTCACTGTCAGTGCGTTCCCACTAACCTCCTTATATACACAAGAATTTTTTCGTTTTGAATAAATCATACAGCATTATGATTACATCAAAATGATTTTTCCAAGAAGATAATGCTTACTTCAATCCATATATGGATCGAATAACCTGCAAACCTTGTTTGCTAGTTTTGGTACGACAAAATCGTCAGGATGTTATAAACATCCTCCAAAAGGTTTCCTTTTAAGGAAAGCGATTTTGACGTTCAGCTGGCATATTTCATAATTGAAACATGCAGCATCAGCAAGTATTATCCAAATGGATTTACCGTGGTAGCAGGTAAAAGGATTCGTCGTAATCGATACTATGTTGATAACGATAATTTTTGCTACAAGCCCAGCTTAGTACGTTGGTATGTTGCCATCCACGTATGTCTTCCTTGAAGACCTTTACAGTACCAACAGACACAATATCTTACGGTACAACAACCAATGTCCAAACATGGTTTGTATACATGGAATCCATTTCAGATAGTATGGCACTTTGCCATAATAGGGAGTCGATACCTTGTATCACTTCCTCATACGTAGTCAGTTCGTATTCCTCAATAAGATCGGCATCTTTATGAGGTGAGAATCAGAAACCCATACCTCCCAGGTTGTCTTATGACTCTCTATGACTTACGCAGTTCTTGTGTATTCAAAGATTGTGTGTACAGTTTCATCCTTGATGAACTGTTTGTGTTCCATTAAGGACTCGGTGCCTTGAACAGTATTATTTCGATTTTCATCGAGTTTTACTATCCTCCCACTTACCACTGCATATTGGTATTCCTCTTAGGAAAACCGCATGGTGAGCAACAATTAATTTGTTCTCTTGTGAGTTATATAAGTACTATACTTTGGTTTCGCAAGGATAACTAATTACAGATAGGCCCTTATCCTATTTGGGTTCTAGTTTGGTATCATCCAAACGTATGCCTAGCATTCCCAAATATTCAGGAATGAGAAACCCGGTTTCTTTCCTGTTCATATCTAATATGAATTCTGTCTAACAGAATTTCATGGAACCTTATTCAACATAAGTATTGCACTGTTTAATACTTATCCCTTTGAAGGAAAATGGTAGCTCAGAGCGACTCATGATTAACCTTACTGTGTCAACCCAGTTCGGTTTCTCTGTTCGGACACACCGTCAAATTGACGTGTTCCGAGAGGAGTCCTCATTTAAAGAATACTATACTCTTTCAAGTATTTGAGAAATTTTATTGCTTAAGTATTTTCATCACGGTCCAATCATGATGTTATATACTTTAGCCAATCTGTTTGTCTACTTCGTGTCGAAACTCTTAAAAGTTTCCGATTTGTCTTTCAAAAGAAACACATAATCATAACGCGATGCCACATCCGTAAAGGTCACGGAATATTCATATCCACCTCTAGCCTAGCTAGATATGGGCCCACTCACGTCATTATGAACGAGGACTAACAGATCGGTGGCACTTACACTTTTACCAAGTAAAAGATATTTTAGGAACCTTGCCCAATAAACTAGATTCTAGACATCATTTAAATAGAATCAAATCCGTCCTAGTATCCACTCTTCAAAATTGTGGATATACGAGTCTTGTTTAATATGTCCCAGACAAAACTGCCACAAATAAGTCTAATCTGATCAAATCAGTTTGAGTTACTTGTTTGTCATGTCATACGTTTGAGATTTATTCACATTTAAAATATAAATATTGTTATTCACATCTAATGTGTTTATCTCAATATCATCTTTATAAAATAAAACACTTTAGTGTTCTAGAATATAAAGGTACACTCGCAACGAGTTGTACTCAATATAGAGATAATGTTTCTAGTCAAACTAGTTACAATATAACAGTTTCTTAATTTAAGTACACACCCGAAAGGTAGTTCCTAAACTTAGGTATCTATGGTTAAAACAGCGACTATAGTCCCTTTTTCTATTCACAGATTAATCTCATCTGAAGTCAGTATCCTGCTCATAGCAGATTCTGCCCATCAGTACATATTTATGTACCACTATTTAGTATCTAAAATCCAATTTTAATACTAGTAGTGAACATGTTTATGAAAAACATGGTTAAAGTCAGAGCCTTGCCCCGTCTTTACTTCCTTCATGTCTGCATTGTCCATATGACAGTCACGCTTCAGTGACCCCGTTTGCCACATTCTTAGCAGACATCTTGGGATATGTCTGTTGTCTTCCTAGAAGACTATAATGATTTTACCTTTGCCCTTTTCCACATCTCAAAAGCCTTCGGCCTAGCCTTGGCCTTCTAGAATGTCGAAATAAGATGCGTCTTGCGCTACTTGACCTTTTGCAAACTCTGGCTTGGGCTCCTTGAGCATAGCCATTAACTCTCCAAGAGTTTACTATTGCAATTGTTACTTTCTAAGATCTAAAATAGATTTATGAAATCCTTCAATTTCAACATCATGGTATAAGGATCTAATCCTCAGTTCTGATGAAGAAATTAAGGAGTCATTGCGGGAAGGATAATGGATTAAGCACAAAGTTATCATCACATGAATCTTCCAAAGATCATGTTCTACTATTTACTCAACTTCGGACTTAGGCCTAAGATGTTATTTTATCAAATAAAGTAACTTCTTAGTTTCCAGGACTATCTTGAAATTTTATTCCCAATTTGAAAATTAAAGTCGTTTAAATTACATTTTCCTAGGATTATGTTTTAAACTCTAATCTTTCAATTTATCTTTATTCTAATAGTCCAACTATTTAATCAACGATTTGAGGTACATTTAATATAATGATTACTATAGTCCAACTATATAATCAACTATACTTTGATTGGTTAAATTCAATTATATTGATTACTATAATCCCATTATAAAATCAACTATTATTGAATTAGTTTGAATACAGTCCAGCCCCACTGTTTCATTAAAACAACATTAAATATCAGTCCAACTAATATATAAATTGATGAAAAATGAATTTGCGCGTATGGCAAGTATCTAAATGAAATTACAAATCTAATACTTGCCGCCCACTATTTTTCAGCGAGCTTCTAACCCTCTATTGAGTACTAGGGAACCTTGTTTCCTAGTGGGCTAGGATCTCGTTAAATAACACGCAATCTTGACTTTGGCCAACAAATTGTATGATACTTAACTAGGTAGATCTCTAAGATCAATTGGATCTCATCCAATTCCTAGATCCAGTAGGTGGACATCCAAGTCCGAAATATATATCTTATATATGTCAAATATCCATTATATTCCCTAACCTTTTTCCTCTGAATCAATTAAGCCTTGGCTTTGGCACAACAAACTTAATGATCCCAGTTAAGCGGAATCCATTGACTTTGGAAAGCTTCGTAATCAATGTCGATGGACAAGAAGTGATCTTGACTTTGGCCAACAAATCACAACTTGGACAAGACACCGATATAGAACAAAGCTTCATGATTCAAACACATCCGCGACGGACAAAGGTCTTGACTTTGGCCAACAAACCAGTGCCAGTCTTGGATCTTGAGTAAGAATCACTCAATGCAAGGAAAAATGTTTAATATGTTTTGAGGGTTTTTCGCGTGCAAATTGGCAACCAATTTATTATTTTGTTAAGGTCTCATCATTATACACCCTTAAACATGCATTCTAAAACACATAATAAGGCGCATAAATAAATATAATAATGATATGCGGATGGATACTTAAACACATTGTTCATAGAACAAATCTCTCTCTTCCTCTCTCCCGCTAGCACAAGTATCTTCTACCCTATTACATAACACTTCTAAAGAAACCTCATTTACATTGAGGGAAGGGTGAGAAGATAAATACACAGAGTAAGGAGATAATAGGCTGGACACGCAGCTCCAATTTAATAAATTCTAAATTTATTACAATAATTTCCAAAATTACCCCACCCATCTAATATCCATCCGATATATATTATTCATGCATCGAAATCATGTATTCACACAAGCATGTTATCAATCAATCTAATCCAATTAATTAATTTGAATATTAATGACCATCCAATGTTCAAACAACGATTTGATTTTGCGCGAGTCAAACTCGTTTACGAATAAGTACTCAAAGTACGATTTCTTGAATTAAATTAAACTACAACATTAAATCCAATTTAATTTGCATTTAATACTAATTCATTATTTAATTCCAAATTAAATATTCACACTTTATTAATGAACCTTTGCGACTTAGATTCCAAATCTAATCGTTACGGGTCTCAAAGCCCGATTAACATCCAATGTCGTCTAATTAAAGTATAATGGGCTTTCAATTAATTTCTTAAGGCGTGGGCTTCGGCAACCAAAACCCAATCAAGGAATCACCTCATAAGCCTAGAAATCAATTTCGGCCCATTAGGCCCAATTAAACTTTAAAAGCCCAATAGTCGCATTTGGACTTTATGGATTTGGTTTTGGGCCTAATTGGATCCAACCAATTTAGCCTAAACCTTTCTTGGTACAACCAAGCCCAATAAGCCCAATAACAACTTTTCAAGCCCAAATCCAATTTAAGCCCAATTAATTAAATAACCAATTCCAAATTTCATAATCTAATTAACCTAAGTGTAAAGTAATAATTAATTAATCAAATTAACATTTCCAAAATATCAATTAGCCTAATTAATTATGCTCATTATCATCAGAACATGTCCAACACATTTTAATCAAAATCAAATCATTTTCCATGCTTACAAGTCCATGGCAATAGTAGGGTTTTTATTGTCCAATTCGGTTTCAATCCAATTAAATCCACAATCAACATTTCCCAATCGATTTCAACTCATCCAATGAATCAAAATAAAAAAATCACCATGATTTTTTAGGGTACTACCACTCGGCCAAGCCATAGAAAATTGGAGAAAATTGTTCCAAATCAATATTCATGAAATTGATCACATCCAACTTCAATTAAACATCATTCAAGGATACTTAATCAAATAATTTCATCAAATCATGCTCAAATTCAATTTACCCAATTTTAACCCTAAATCAAGTTTCATGCTCAAATGGCTCTGATACCATTGTTGGGTTTCTCTAAGGTCCCAATGATCATTTTCAAGCAATGAAACAATATGTGAATACTCGAAGAAGTTGCGGAATACTTACAAAAAACGGTTAAGGCGATGCGTCGAAGAATAAAACTTTTTATGCCCTTTGAACTCTATGAAGCTCACGGCATTTACTGGTTTTGAGCTCCTCCAAATTCGGCCATGGTGATCCGTAAGGCTCCAAGCTTTGTGTTGTGATTCCATGCACACGGGTGGGTTTCCCTATCACCTTCGCAAGACTCCAAAAGCGTGCCAGCACTCCGTAATCTCTGCCACAAAAATCACATATTGCTTCTCTTTGTTCTCGGCATTTAACCAAGAAATTGAGAGAGAATGGCCCCTTGGCCGAGAGAGAAGAAGAGTGTGAGAGAGAGATTGAGCTGTGTTAGGTTGTTCTAAAATTAATAATTGATTTTCTAAAAATCAAATACATAATTTTGCTTTCAAAAGGTCAAGCCAATTAAAGCCACAACCACTTCCATCACTATTCACATCACTCATAACAAGTTGTCAAGTCACTCAAAGTGACTAGACATCACATCAATCAAAGTGACAAGTGATTTAATGCTTGATGTGACTTGTGGGCCGCATTTGAATTCGCACTGCGAGTGCACCCGCAAACACTCCCGGACTCGGGTTCGCTAATTCCAAATTAATGAATTTTTTCCGTTGCGACGTAATTAAATAATTATGCCTAGCAAAATTACTATTTACATCGCTAATGAATTAATTCTAAATTAACTCGTTCGCCCGAATTAAAATCTAATTTCAATTCCGCGTCGAAATCTAATTTCGTTTAATATATCGAATATATTATTTTATCGATTAATTCCAAATTAATCGTTCTCTCTCTTTAAATAATATTTTATCCTAGATAAAATATCTCCGTAATTAATCCCAGATTAATTTTCTCTCTCACCAAATTAATCCCAGATTAACAAAGTGCGAGTCATACGTCATCGGTGAATCTTCGGGAATCGACCTATGAGATCCCCGGATATGTTGGCAATAAATTCGATTATCGGCCTATCCGAATACGTACGTACGTAGTACTACATTTGTACCGATTTACAAGAAATGGTTAGCTTCTAGCAAACCACCATGCCTACCCAATTCTCCAGAAATATTCTTATATGAATATACGATCTATATCAGACGTAGTATACATACTATTGTGTATGTCGATCCAGTATCGGATGGTCACGTGCAAGGCCTGGGGCTGGAATTATGTCTGCCCCGTACGAAGCACATATCAGATCTCCGGTAACTAGTCTTTATAATCGGATATACATGACCTAATCATAATATCCCGATAGCTGCAGCATATAAGAGAACAAGTTATGTATCCTACGTGATCATCATCTCCACTATAACTGAAGCGATACTTCCATCTTGACATCACACCCAATACACTATGATTCTCAATATACCTAGAAGAGGCGTACACAGAACCGGTTAAAGCCCTGGATGACCAAAACCAAAGTATATTAACTGTCGTAAGTATTAGCGGTGCAAGTCTAAGGTTAAGACCAAATACACCTACCCTGATTCGGACTTCCATAGACACATAGTTATACTACTAATGGAATTCCGAAGGGGTCTATCCAGAGCGAAGCTGTTTTTTCGTACCATCGATAAAACACAACCTCATATTACACTTGCAAGAATATCCAATACCCAAATATATGAGAACTATGCCGTTATGATCCCATAACACGCACAAGGTAATACTAGTCTATTCCGTATTATCGATGTCCAATCTCGATAATACTATGACTAGGGATATTTAATGATTAAACCTTCGTGGATTGATACTGTCTCATATCATTTCAATCCGGAACTAATCATATGGACCTTCTATCATTTATACATCTTGGTGATCTAATCACAAATGATAAAAGAGCAATTTCCTTTGTCACATAGTTTTTTTGTACAACAACACCATGATCTGTACAAATAGTGATGTTATGGGTCATAATTGTCCAACAGGCCCAACCAAGCCCATTAATCCAAATATAACCAAATTTGCCCAATTAGTATTTTAGGACTAATTTAAACTAATATAATATTCCAAATATCACATTAATTCAATTTAAGTGTAATTAACACAACTAATTACTTAATCTAACATTTCCAAAATATTAATTAATCTAATTAATCATGCTTAATCATTCCAATTCATGTCCAACACAAATTGAAGCAAAACCAAGTCTCCAACAAGATGCTCATTCACGGAAATTACATGAAATTAACATTCAATTTGATTACAATCCAATTAAATCAACATTCAACATTTATTTCATGCCTTTAACACATCTAAGTGTCTAATTTTTCACCATGAGATAATTCTAAGGCTAAATTCGGTCAACTTAAGGATTTGGAAAAATTTGATCTAATCAATTTTTCAATAATCCAATGATGCATAACTCTAAGTTATCATCATCTAACATCAACCAAACACTCAATTTTGAATTTCATGCTACAAGCAAAAATACCCAAATAAAGTTTATAAAGCCTAGAATTTCAAATCACATTTTGAAGGCTATGATACCATTGTTAGTTTCTAAGACATGCTTCCAAGATCCTAGACATGATTTGTGTGTGAATTAATCAAGTAAAGTTACAGAAATACTTACATTGATTTGGGGAGATTTCAAAATTTTCCTTTCTTTGGAAGAAGCTCTAAGCATTTGATTTGTTGTATTTCTCATTGGGTGAGTTTCCCTAACACCTCAAATGATTCTCCAAGTGCTAGCTTGTAGAAATTTTGAAGCAAAAATTTCTCTAGGGAGAGAAGAAGCTCACAGCAATTTGAAAGAGGGAGAGTGTGAATAGTGCTTTCCAATAGTTGGTGTGTTGTGTGTTTAATGCATCCAATTTATCAATGCCAACTACTTCCATCAAAGTGAGACATTTGAAGTAAGTCATGGGTCCCACCACTTGTAAATTCAAAATTTAAGTTGGCTTCTCCAACACACAACTTAGCTTAGGCCCGGGTTCGTTTAATTCCAAATTAAACGAATCATTGTCGCGATATAATTAATCCAATTTAATGAAATAATTATGCCTCATAAAATTATTACGATAGTCGCTTACGAATTAATTCTAAATTAATTTGTTCGCTCAAATTAAAATATAATTTTAATTTCGTATTCAAATCTGATTTCAATTAATATATCCGATATATTATTTTGAGCCCAAATAAATAAATAAATAATAAAATCCAATTTAACTATTAAATTTATTATATCGATTAATTCTAAATTAATCACGTTCTCTCTTTTATACGAATTTAATCCCAATTAATTCTTACCGCAATTAATCCCAGATTAATTTTCTCTCTCATAATTAATCACAGATTAATTCTATTCGAGTCAAATGTCATTGGTGAATCTTTGGGAAGCGACCCAAGAGATTCCTGGATTTATTGACAGTAAATACGATCATCAGACTATCCAAACACATGCGTACCGTGTACCCGTTCTCACCAATTTACAAGACATGGTTAAGTTCTAGCAAAGCATCGTGTCTACCCAATTCTCCAGAAATATTCATCGAGGAATATAATTTGTATGAAGCGTAGTAATACTATGTAATGCGTAATACAATCCAGTATCGGATGTCACATCCTAAGCATAGGGCTGGCTTTTTGTCTGCCCCGTACGAAGCATATATCGGATCCCGTGTAACTAATCTCTATAATCGAAAAGTCATGACCTAGTCATACTTTCCCGATAGCTGCAGCTTTTAAGAGTACTAGTTCCATATCCTGTGTGACCATCATCTCCATATGACTGAAGTGATACTCCCATCTTGACATCGCATCCAATACACTACGATTCTCAGTAAACCCAATAGAGGCGTACACAGAACTGGTTAAAGCTTCAGACGACCAATACTAAAGTAAATTGATTGTCGCACATACACCTACTCTTATTCAAATTCCCATAGACATATAGTCATACCACCAATAGGATTTCGAGGGGGTCTATCTAGAGCGAAACTGTTCCCGGTCCAACTGCTAATAGAACCTCTTATTACACTTACATAAACATTCAATTCCTAAATATATGAGTACTATGCCATTAAGTTTCCATAACGCACATAAGTGTAATACTAGTCTTTTCAGCATTATCGATGTCCAGTCTCGATAATACTACGACTATGGATATTTAATGATTAAACCGTTCGTGGATTAATACTGTCTCATATCTTATTAATCTAATTTAACCATATGGACTTTTATCATTATATATCCAAGTAATCTAATTACAATAATGATAAAATAGCAATTTCCTTTTGTCACACATTTTATTTGTACATAAACACAATGTTTTTTTACAAATAGTGATGCTATGGGTCATAATTGTCCAACTTTAGCTTAATTAAAACATGTCATATGTCACCAATAATAATTAAACATTTATCATAACAATTATTAAAAATGGATATTATTTAATTATTCAAATATTTAATATTTAAATATCTAAATAATTAGTTAACATAATTATTATAATATATGTATTTTTATTTACATTAAATAACAAATACATATTTTAATGGCATGTGTCAAAATTGTTGGGTTTCTCTAAGTCCTGAGGATCGAATAAATCAATGAAACACAAGTGCAAATACATCAAGAAGTTGCGAAATACTTACATCGATCGGTTGAGGCGATGCGGTGAAGAACAAAACTTTTTATGCCCATTAAAACTCCTCCAAAGCTCACGGCAGTGGGCTGTTTTGGCTCTCCATTTTTGGTCCAAGCTCCAAGCTTTTGGGTGGAAATTCCATGCTCACATTTGCGGTTCCCTATCACCTTCGTGTGACCCCGAATGTGTGCTAGCACTCGGTAATATTTGCCACAAAAGTCACCTTTCTTCTCATCTTCATGTCTCGGCAGTGAGCAGTTTTTGAAGAAGAAAAATTCAGCCCCTTTGGCGTGAATGGGAGAGAAGAAGAAGTGAGAGAGAGTGATGTTAAGTGTCATAGTTAATTGATTTCTAAAATCAATTAAACATATACCAAATCATAAAATAATAATATATGTCAATCAAGCTTTCAAAAAGCTTTCCAACCACTTCCATCAACTATTCACATCACTTAATCAATCAAGTGATAAGTTGTCAAGTGATTTGACGCTTGATGTGACTTTTGGACCGTACTTAAATTCGCATTACGAGTGCACCCGCAAACACTCTCGGGCTCGGGTTCGCTAATTTCGAATTAATGAATTTTCCGTTGCGACGTAATTAAATCTAATTTAATTAAATAATCATGCCTAACATAATTATTATTCACGTCGTTAAAGAATTAATTCTAAATTAATTCGTTCGCCCGAATTAAAATCCAATTTTAATTCCGTGTCGAAATCTAATTTCGTATAATATATTGAATATATTATTTTATCGATTAATTCCAAATTAATCGTTCTCTCTCTTTAAATAATATTTTATCCTAGATAAAATATCTCCGTAATTAATCCCAGATTAATTTTCTCTCTCATCTAATTAATCCCAGATTAATTAAGTACGAGTCATACGTCATCGGTGAATCTTCGAGAAGCGACCCATGAGATCCCCGGATATGTTGGCAGTAAATCCGGTCGTCGGACTATACGAACACGTGCGTACCTAGTACTACATTTTTACCGATTTACAAGACAAGGTTGGCTTCTAGCAAAGCGCCATGCCTACCCATTTCTCCAGAAATATCCTTACAGGAATATATGATCTATATTAGCCGTAGTATAGTAGTATTGTGTATGTCGATCCAGTATCGGATGGTCACGTACAAGGCATGGGGCTAGAATTGTGTTTGTCCCGTACGAATCACATATCAGATGTCTGGTAACTAGTCTCTATAATCAGATAACTATGACCTAGTCATATTATCCCGATGACTGCAGTACATAAGAGTACTAGTTTCGTATCCTACGTGATCATCATCTGCACTATAACTGAAGTGATACTTCCATCTTGACATCACACCCAATACACTACGATTCTCAATATACCCAGAAGAGGCGTACACAGAACCGGTTAAAGCCCTGGACAAACAAAACCAAAGTATATTGATTGTCGCAAGTATTAGCGGTGCAAGTCTCAGGTTAAGACCAAATACACCTACCATGATTCGGACTTCCATAGACACATAGTTATACTACCAATAGAATTTTGAGGGGTTTATCCAGAGCGAAGCTGTTTTCCGTACCATCGATAAAACACAACCTCCTATTACACCTGCATTAGTATCCAATACCCAAATATATGAGAATTATGTCGTTATGCCCTCACAACGTGCACAAGTGTAATACTAGTCTATTCCACATTATCGATGTCCAATCTTGATAATACTACGACTAGGGATATTTAATGATTAAACCTTCGTGGATTGATACTGTCTCATATCATCTCAATCCAGGAACTAATCATAAGTACCTTTCATCATTTATATATCTTGGTGATCTAATCACAAATGATAAAAGAGCAATCTTCTTTGTCACATAGTTAATTTGTACAACAACACCATGATCTGTACAAATAGTGACGCTATGGGTCATAAGTGTCCAACAATCTCCCACTTGGCCTATAGCCAGTCACTCAAGTGTCCTACACCCGAACTATGTACGGTTCGCTCAAATTTGTGAGAAAAGGCTTTTGTCAGCGGATTTGCATGATTATCATCTGATGTGATTTATTCGATCATCACATCGCCACGATGTATTATCCAAACGAATCAGATGAATAGTTGAAGTATATATTTGGATCATTGATGAGACCATTAATTCTTTAGCCTACGCTGAAGTCTAGCTCAGCTGCTAACAGAGCTATATCTAATCTAATTAGATTTATTTAGATCCAAGATGTTGGTTTCTAATTAGGTCCCAAGATCATTATAAGCATGAAAATAACATGTGAATACATCAACGGAGATAGCGGAATACTCACATCGATCGGTTGAGACGATTCGGCAACAAATAAAAATGATTTTTGCCCTTCATTTTGGCGCCACTGTAGTGCAGTCCACTTCCTCAAAATTTCAGATTTGGTTGATGATTTTGAGCTCCAAGCTTAAATCAAATGGTTCCCGGCTCGTGGGTGGGTTTCCCTATCACCTTCGTATGTCTTCTAAGTGTGCTAGCACCTCCGATTTTGCCACAAAATCAACTTCTTCATGCCCTATACTGCTCATGATTTGGGCAGTCCATTAGCCCCTTGGGCGTGGAAATGGAAGAAGAAATGGAGAGGAGAGAGTTTGGAAGAAAGAGAGAAAAATGTGTAAAAGTGAATTTGCATTTGGCTTTAAGTGTATCTTATACACTTTTGTGAATTTCATTGAATTTCACATGAATTTGGCTTTCAAAAAGTCAAATAATAAAAGCCATCACTATTCACATCAAGTCACATCTATCAAGTGTCAAGTCACTTTATCAATCAAGTTGTCAAGTCACATCACTCAAAGTGACAAGTGATTTGACGCTTGAAACGACTAGCGATTTAACGCTTGATGCGACTAATGATTTTACGCTTGATTTGACTTGCGTGCCGCACTCGAATTCGAAACGCGAATGCGCTTGCAAATAATCTCGGGCTCGAGTTCGATAATTCCAAATTAATAATTTTTCCGTTGCGTCGTAATTAAATCTAATTTAATTAAATAATCATGCCAAGCATAATTACTATTCATGTCGCTAACGAAATAATTCTAAATTAACTCGTTCGCCCGAATTAAAATCTGATTTTAATTCCGCATCGAAATCTAATTTCTTTTAATATATCGAATATATTAATTTACCGATTAATTCCAAATTAATCGTTATCTCTCTTTTATTGATATTTTATCATAATAGAATATCTCTGAAATTAATCCCAGATTAATTTTCTATCTCTTCTAATTAATCCCAGATTAATTAAAGTGCGAGTCATACGTCATTGATGAATCTTTGGGAAGCGACCCATGAGATCCCCAGATATGTTGGCAGTAACTTCGGTCGTCGGACTATCCGAACACGTAAGTACCTCGTACTATGTTTTACCTATTTACAAGATAAGGTTGGCCTCTAGCAAAGCGCCATGCCTACCCAATTCTCTGGAAATATCCTTACAGGAATAGAGGATCTGTATCTGGCGTAGTATACGTAGTATTGCATATTTCTGTCCAGTATCGGATGATCACGTGCTAGGCCTGGGGCTAGAATTGTGTCTGCCCCGTACGAAGCACATGTCGGATGTCTGGTAACTAGTCTCTAAAATCGAATAAACCTAACCTAGTCATTTTATCCCGATAGCTGCAGTATTTAAGAGTACTAATACCGTATCCTACGTGACCATCATCTCCACTAAGACTGTAGTGATACTTTCATCTTGACATCACACCCAACACACTACGATTCTCAATATACCAAACATTGGCGTACACAGAACCTGTTAAAGCCCTGGACGACCGTAACCAAAGTATATTGATTGTCGCAAGTATTAGCGGTGCAAGCTCAGGTTAAGACTAAATACACATACCCTGATTTCGGACTTCTATAGACATATAGTCATACTACCAATGGAATTCCGAGGGGGTCTATCCAGAGCGAAGCTGTTTCCCATACCATCGGTGAAACACAACCTCCTATTACACTTGCATGAGTATCCAATACCCAAATATATGAGAACTATGTCGTTGTGCCCTCACAACGCGCACAAATGCAATACTAGTCTTTTACGTATTTATCGATGTCCAATCTCGATAATACTCTGACTAGGGATTTTTAATGATTTATCCTTCGTGGACTGATACTGTCTCATATCATTCTCAATCCAGGAACAAATCATAAGGACCTCTCATCATTTATATATCTTGGTGATCTAATCATAAAAGATAAGAGTGCAATCTCCTTTGTCACATAGTTAATTTTTACAACAACACCATGATCTGTAAAAATAGTGACGATATGGGTCATAATTGTCCAACACAAGATGCTACTATTGCTGCGACAGTCGTAGCAATGTTTCACTTTTGTTGTTTATTCGGTAACAGTATATTGCTTGGAAGATTTCCAGCTCATTGTTTCGTTATTCAAACTTTATAGTACCTTTATTACGACTTACAATTGTTATAATCGGTTTGGAAACTTGTAACAGTGAACCCAGTCACTTCAAGTTCTCTTTCTCCACAGTTTAAGACAGCATCCTTAGTTCATCTAAGATACTAAAGAATGTTCTTAACATCAATCCAGTGACTATTACTTGGATTGGCCTGATTGTTACTTCATATGCTCAAAGCATATGAGACACCAGGTCACGTACATTTTTCAATATACGAGTTCTCGGAGAGTGTCAACAACTTTTAGATCTAACCCAGTAGATTTTTATTCCTAGAATAAAGGTTGTTACTCCCAAGAATTCTACGGAGAATTTTTCATGAAAGCCAAGCTTTCACCAATTGTAAAATGGGAATATCATTTCCAAGAAATGACATATCGTCATTATTAGGATATTCACTGTCAGTGCGCTCCCACTAACCCTCTTATGTACACAAGAATCATTTTCTTTTTGAATCAAATCATATACCATTATGATTATATCAAAATGATAGTTCCAAGAACTTAATGCTTGCTTCAATCCCTCTATGGATCGAATAACCTGCAAACCTAATTTGCTAGTTATGGTATGACAAAATCGTTAGGATGTTGTGAACATCCTCCGAAAGGTTTCCGTTTAAGGAAAGCGATTTTGAAGTTCAGCTGCCATATTTCATAAATGAAACATGCAGCATCAGCAAGCATTATCCAAATAGATTTATCGTGGCAATAGGTAAAAGGATTCACCGTAATCGACACTATATTGATAACGATACCCTTTTTGCTACAAGCCCAGCTTAGTACGTTGGTATGTTGCCATCCACGTATGTCTTCCTTGAAGACCTTTACAGTACCAACAGACACAATATCTTACGGTACAACAACCATTGTCCAAACATGGTTGGTATATATGGAATCCATTTCAGACAGTATGGAACTTTTCCATAATAGGGAGTCGATACCTTGTATCATTTCCTCATACGTAGTCAGTTCACTCAATAAAATTGACATCTTTATGAGGTGAGATCAGAGACCCATACCTCAGTTTTTTTTTACTCTCTCCGACTAACGCGGTTCTTGTGTATGCGAAGATTGTGGTACAGTTTCATCCTTGATGAACTATATGTGTTCCATTAAGGACTCGGTGCCTTGAATAGCATTACTCTCCGATTTACATCGAGTTTTACTATCCTCCCACTTACCAGTGCATATAGGTGTTCCTCTTAGGAATACCGCATGGAGAGCAACAATTAAAATTGTTCTCTTGTGAGTTGTATAAGTACTATACTTTGGTTACCCTAGGATAACCTATAATTAGACACTTATCCAATTTAGGTTCTACTTTGGTATCATCCAAACGTATGCCTAGCATTCCCAAATCTTCAGGAATTAGAAATCCTTGTTTCTTTCCTGATCATATCTAATATGAATTCTGTCTAATAGATTTTCATGTAACCTTATTCAAAATAAGTATTGCACTGTTAAAAGCTTATCCCTTTGAAGAAAAATGGTAGTTCAGAGCGACTCATGATTAACCTTATCATGTCCAACAAAATTCGGTTTCTCTGTTCGGACACACCGTCAAACTGACATGTTCCGGGAGGAGTCCTTTTTGAAAGAATACTATACTCTTTCAAGTATTAGAGAAAATTATTGCTTATGTATTTTCATCATAGTCTAACCATGATGGTTTAATACTTTAGCCGATCTGTTTGTCTATTTCGTGTCGAAACTCTAAAAGTTTCCGATTTGTGTTTCAAAAGAAACACATAACCATAACGTGATGCCACATCCGTAAAGGTCACGAAACAACCACTTACGTCACTATGAACAATGGCTAACAGATCAATGGCACTTGTACTTTTACCAAGTAAAATGTATTTTATGCACTTTGCCTAATAAACTAGATTCGTAGACATTATTTGAATGGAATCAAATCCGTCATAGTATCTACTCTTCAAAAGTGTGGATATACGAGTCTTATTTAATGTGTCCCAGACAACACTGCCACAAATAAGTCTCATCTGATCAAATCAGTTTGAGCTACTTGTTTGTCATGTTATATGTTTGTGATTCATTTATATTCAAAAATAAATACTGTTATTCACATCTAATGTGTTTATTTCAATATCAACTTTATAAAATAAAACACTTTAGTGTTCTAGAATATAATGGTATACTCGCAACGAGTTATACTCGATATAGAGATAATGTTTCTAGTCAAACTAGTTATATTATAACAGTTTCCTAATTTAAGTACACACCCAAAGGGTAGTTCCTAAACTTAGGTTTCTACGGTTGAAACAACGACTTTCGTCCCATTTCCAATTCGCAGAGTAATCTCATCTGAAGTCAGTATCCTACTAATCAGCAGATTCTGTACATCAGTACATATTTATGTACCACATCCAGTATTTAAAATCCAATTTTAATACTAGTAGCGAACATATTTATGACAAACATACTTAAAGTCAGAGCCTTACCCCGTCTTTTATTCCTTCATGTCTGCCTTGTCCAAATGGCAGTCACGTTTTAGTGACCCCGTTTGCCACAGTTTAGGCAGACATATTGGGATATGTCGTTTGTCTTTCTAGAAGAGTTTAATGATTTTGCCTTTGTCCTTTTCAACATCCCAGAAGCCTTTGGCCAAGCCTTGGCCTCCTAGAATATCGAATTAAGATGCGCCTTGCGCTTCTTGCCTTATTGCAAACTTTGGCTTTGACTCCTTGAGTATAGCCATTAACTCTCCGAGAGTTATCTATTTCAAATAACACTTCTAAAATCTAAGTATAGACCTATGAAGATCCTTCAATTTCAACATCATACTATAAGGAGTCTATTCAGCAAGCTTATTGGATTAAGCACTAAAGTTATCATCACATGAATATTCCAAATATCATGTTCTACTATTTGCTTAACTCCGAGCTTAGGCCCAAGATGTTATTTTATCAAATAAAGTAACTTCTCAGTTTTCAGGACTATCCTGATTCATTATTCCCAATTTGAAAATTAAAGTCGTTTAAATACATTTTCCATATGATTATGTTTTAAACACTAATCTTTCAATTTATGTTGATTCTAATAGTCCAACTATTTAATCAACGATATCAGGTACATTTGTATATAGTGCTTACTATAGTCCAACTATATAATCAATCATACTTTAATTGGTTAAATTCAATTATATTGATTACTATAATCCAATTATAAAATCAACTATAAATTGAAATAGTTTGAATACAGTCCAACTGTATAAATAAAATAACATTAAATATCAGTCCAACTAATATGTTTTATTTGACGAAAATTTGAAATGAGGGCGTATGGTAAGTAATTAAACGAAATTACAAATTTAATACTTGCCTCCCACTATTTTTCGGCGAGCCTCTAACCCTCTGTTAAGTACTCGGGAAACCTTATTTCCTAGTGGGCTAGGATCCCGTTAAATAACACACAATCTTGACTTTGGCCAATAAAATGTATGATACTTAACTAGGTAGATCTATAAGATCAATTGGATCTCATCCAATTCCAAGATCCAGTAGGTGGACTTCTAAGTCTGAAACATATATCTTATATATGCTAATATATCCAATATATTCCCTAACCTTTTTTCCTCTGAATCAATTAAGCCTTGGCTTTGGCACAACAAACTTAATGATCCCAGTTAAGCGGAAACCATTGACTTTGGAAAGCTTCGTAACCAATGTCGATGGACAAGAAGTGATCTTAACTTTGGCCAACAAATCAAAACTTGGACAAGACACCAATATGGAACAAAGCCTTCATGATTCAAACACATACGCGACGGACAAAGGTCTTGACTTTGGCCAACAAACCAATGTCAGTCTTGGATCTTGAGTAAGAATCACTCAATGTAAGGAAAAACGCTTAATATTGTTTTAGGGTTTTTCGCGTGTAAATTGGTAACCAATTTATTATCTTTGTTAAGGTCTCATCATCATACACCCTTAAACATGCATTTTAAACACATAATAAGGCGCATAATTAAAATAATAATGATATGCGGATGGATACTAAACACATTGATCCTAGATCAAATCTCTCCCTTTCATCTCTTCCGCTAGCACTAGTATTGCTTCTACCCGTTACATAACACTTCTAAAGAAACCTTATTTACATTGAGGGGAATAGGTGAGAAGAGAAATACAAAGAGTAAGGAGGTAATAGGCTGGACACGCAGGTCCAATTTAATAAATTCTAAATTTATTACAATAATTTCCAAAATTGCCCCACCCATCTAATATCCATCTGATATACATTATTCATGCATCATAACCATGTATTCACACAAGCATGCTACAATCAATTTATTCCAATTAATTAATCTGATAATTAATTACCATCCAATGTTCAAACAATGATTTTATTTTATGCGAGTCAAACTCGTTTTGCGAATAATTACTCAAAGTATGAATTCTTGAATTAAAATAAACTACAATATTAAATCCAATTTAATTTGCATTTAATACTAATTCATTATTTAATTTCAAATTAAACATTCACACATTATTAATGAACCTTTGCGACTTAGATTCCAAATCTAATCGTTACGGGTCTCAAAGCCCGATTAACATCCAATGTCGTTTAATTAAAGTCCAATGGGCTTTCAATTAATTTCTTAAGGCATGGACTTCGGCAACCAAAGCCCAATCAAGGAATCACCCCATAAGCCTAGAAATCAATTTCGACCCATTAGGCCCAATTAAGCTTTAAAGGCCCAATAGTCATAATTGGACTTTATGGTTATGGTTTTGGCCCCAATTGGATCCAACCAATTTGCCTAAACCAATCTTGGTACAACCAAGCCCAATAACAACTTTTCAAGCCCAAATCCAATTTAAGCCCAACATAATTAAATTATAAAAATTCCAAATTTCATATTTAATTAACCAAAGTGTATTGCATAATTAATTACCCAAAATAACATTTCCAAAACATCAATTAGCCTAACTAATTATGCTCATTTACATTAAAACATGTCCAACACATTTTAACAAAAATCAAACCCATTTTAATGCTTTAAAGTCTCGACAATTAGTGTTTTTACAAATCGATTCGGTTTTAATCCAATTAAATCCACAATCAACATTACCCAACATGATTCTAACTCATCCAATGATTAAAATCAAAAATTCCAAGACATTAGGGTTCATCCAAGATTCGGCCAAGCCAACCATTTTGGGCAAAATTGTTCCAAATAACTTTTCATCAAATTGATCCAATCAAACTTCAATACAACATCATTTAAGCATACTTAATCAAACAATTTAACTAAATCATGCTCAAAATCAATTTACCCAATTTTAGCCCTATATTCAAGTTTCATGCTTTAACTCGCTCTGATACATTGTTGGGTTTCTCTAAGTCCTGAGGATCGAATAAAGTAATGAAACACAAGTGAAAATATATCAAAGAAGTTGCGGAATACTTACATCGATCGGTTGAGGCGATGCGGTGAAGAACAAAATTTTTTATGCCCATTGAAACTCCTCCAAAGCTCACGACAGTGGGCTGTTTTGGCTCTCCATTTTCGATCCAAGCTCCAAGCTTTTGGGTGGAAATTCCGTGCTCATATGTGCGGTTCCCTATCACCTTCGTGTGACCCCGAATGTGTGCTAGCACTCGGTAATATTTGCCACAAAAATCACCTTGCTTCTCCTCTTCATGTCTCGGCAGTGAGCAGTTTTTGAAGACGAAAAATTTAGCCCCTTGGGCGTGAATGGGAGAGAAGTGAGAGAGAGTGGTGTTAAGTGTCATAGTTAATTGATTTCTAAAATCAATTAAACATATACCAAATCATAAAATAATAATATATGTTAATCAAGCTTTCAAAAAGCTTTCAAACCACTTCCATCAACTATTCACATCACTCAATCAATCAAGTGATAAGTTGTCAAGTGATTTGATGCTTGATGTGACTAGTGATTTGACGTTTGATGTGACTTGTGGACCGCACTTAAATTTGCAATGCGAGTGCGCCCGCAAACACTCTCGGGCTCGGGTTCGCTAATTCCGAATTAACAAATTTTCCGTTGTGACGTAATTAAATCTAATTTAATTAAATAATCATGCATATCATAATTATTATTCACGTCGCTAACGAATTAATTATAAATTAATTCGTTCGCCCGAATTAAAATCTAATTTTAATTCCTCGTTGAAATCCAATTTCGTATAATATATTGAATATATTATTTTATCGATTAATTTCAAATTAATCGTTCTATCTCTTTAAATCATATTTTATCCTAAATAAAATATCTCCGTAATTAATCCCAGATTAATTTTCTCTCTCATCTAATTAATCACAGATTAATTAAGTGCGAGTCATACGTCATCGATGAATCTTCAGGAAGCGACCCATGAGATCCCCGGATATGTTGGCAGTAAATCCGGTCGTCGGACTATCCGAACACGTGCGTACCTAGTACTAAATTTTTACCGATTTACAAGACAAGGTTGGCTTCTAGCAAATCGCCATGCCTACCCAATTCTCCAGAAATATCCTTTCAGGAAGATATGATCTATATCAGGCTTAGTGTACGTAGTATTGTGTATGTCGATCCAGTATCGGATGGTCACCTGCAAGGCCTGGGGCTGAAATTATGTCTGCCCCGTACGAAGCACATATCGAATGTCTGGTAACTAGTCTCTATAATCGGATAACTATAATCTAGTCATATTATCCCGAAGACTACAATATATTAGAGTACTAGTTCCGCATCCTACGTGATCATCATCTCCACTATAACTGAAGTGATACTTCCATCTTGACATCACACCCAATACACTACGATTCTCAATATACCCAGAAGAGGCGTACACAGAACCGGTTAAAGCCCTGGACGACCAAAAACAAAGTATATTGATTGTCGCAAGTATTAGCGGTGCAAGTCTTAGGTTAAGACCAAATACACCTACCCTGATTCAGACTTCCATAAACACATAATTATACTACCAATGGAATTCTGAGGGGTCTATCCAGAGCAAAGCTGTTTTCTGTACCATCGGTAAAACACAACCTCCTATTACACCTGCATGAGTATCCAGTACCCAAATATATGAGAACTTTGTCGTTATGCCCTCACAACGTGCACAAGTGTAATGCTAGTCTATTCCGCATTATCGATGTCCAATCTCGATAATACTACGACTAGGGATATTTAATGATTAAACCTTCGTGGATTGATACTGTCTCATATTATCTCAATTCAAGAACTAATCATAAGGACCTTTCATCATTTATATATCTTGGTGATCTAATCACAAATGATAAAAGAGTAATCTCCATTGTCACATAGTTAATTTGTACAACAACACCATGATCTGTACAAATAGTGACGTTATGGGTCATAATTATCCAACAATAATCTCAATTTAAAATTAATTAATGTGTATCTAATCAAATTATGTATCAAATATAAAATAATTATGATTGACTAAAATCTATGAAATAATCTGTTTTTTGTTTAGCTGATTAAACGATTCGAATTAACTCATTTAATCTGATGAAGTATTATGAATAATATATTTTATTCATAATGCATTTCCCAAGTGCTCAACGAGTACACTTCATATTGTGAGACTCTCTAAGTTTAGTTTATCCGTCACGAAATCTAATTTCGTGTCCATCATTCACCCACTCATGAATTATGATGACCACAGATAATCTCGCTAAACTATGCAAGTCAAGTTCATTACATACGTATAATCCCTCCGTCAAAGGCTATCCATATTATATCTAGTATATAGATAAGAATGTCAAATCATTTCGGTATAATATAGTCGACTTTTCAAATTTACGATCTCTAAATAACACTCGAAACTGATTTCCGAAGTTATACCACGGCCATGGATTTACTAAATCGTAAACAGGTGTAGGATTCCTATGCCCTGTACACAGGACTGACGGATTCTATCTTGATACGCATTGCATATCATGAGTGATAAGTGGTAAATATATCACTATTTTCCACTCATTTGACATAATATTTTGTATAGATTCTTGAGTTTTGTAAAAATTTTGATGTGTTTTGTGTTATTTTATAGATAAATAAAGTTTTAGGACATTCTAGAGGTGATTTGGGGCCAAAACAGTGAAAAGGACAACAAAGGGAAAAAATCATCATTTGGTACGTCGCGACGCCTAACATACGCCGGGCCTGTGCTAACTTGCACCGCTTCATGCTAAAATACATCGTGTCATGTGTCAAAATCTGAGAAGTCTGCTAACATGCGCCAGATGCTAACGTGCGCCTACCACAATCAACATCAGAGTAGATTTTGCTAATATGCACTGTGCCACGTGTCATCATCCTATGGTACCGACAATCACCATAGCCATGTGTCATCCATGTGTCAGCCATGTCATCGCCATATCAGCGCCACGTCAGCATAATCATTGAGTTAATCATCCAAAATGCCAAGTCAGTAGATAAGAATCTAAAGCAGCCAATCAATGACTAACACATAGAAGCGTCGCAACGCAAGAGTACTCCACGCATCGCGACGCGTGAGGCTTATCGACCCCTATAAATTTAGCTCGAAATTTCAGTTTCAAATGTACCTTCCTCTCTGTAATTCTCTGAGTAAATAAGGAGTTTGTATCTAGTTTAGTTTAATTTCAGTTTTGTAATTAATTTTATTTACTTTATGTAACAGTAATTTACTTTCTTTACTTTTTCAGTTCTTACTATTCAGTAATGATGAGGTAACTTCCACTACTATGGTGAAAGGTAAAACTTTTATTACGGCTATATAGATTAATCTCATTAAATTATAATATAATAACTATTTAAAATTTGACTTAATCAGGATACCGCTATATTGGCCTGTTGGTAATTATTATAAGCTGGTTTTTAACCTGACTAAGCATGGATACCGTCTGGTTGGTCGGTTGGTAATTACTGCCTATATGGCTGGTTTATGGATAAATAATGATACCGCCTTTATGGTCGGTTGGACTTAATTTGACTTTATTAGGTTACCGCCTATATGGCTGGTTGGTAATATCACACAAGTTAATATATTATATTAAGAGAGATATCTATAATAGTAGTAATAAAAGTTGGCCCTCTAATCTAGCATTTTCTTTTATTATAATTTTCTTTATTTACTTTCAAGTATTTTACCTTATGTCTTTTATTTTATTTAAGCTTTTATCAATCTTAGTTATGAGTCATAGCTAAGCCCGTAATCTGGGGTTGTGATGAATTCCAGTATCACCGGTTTATTAGGAGTTATTTTATAGTTTGAGTAATATAAAAGTTTATTTATTAAGTCTTAAGCTTAATTCATCTTGTTAACTGGCCACTAATTAGTTGATCTGGTAAATCTAAAATAAACTTGACAAAGGAATTTTAGGTTTCAGCCTTAGACTTAATAACCCACGATCTTCCTTGAGGATAGATAACCCTTTAATAGATTTCCTTACAAGATAGATATATACATGTCGGGCGAGGGTAACCATAATTAGAACTTAAACTTAATGAATACAGGTAATTTGGTTAACGTAGACATATGGTTTAATTGGATTACACTAGGTATTAGCATCTAACCTTCGACAGAGGCTTTTGCATAATTTAGTGTTCCAAGTTAGTAACCCAATATATTACGCAAACTTAAAATAACTTATTCATCTTTTTAAAAGGATATTGGAATGATTCACAATCCTAGATAATTTCTTAAAATTGAATTTCACTTAATTTATTTTTAAGTAATTTTATTATTTTTAAGTTTAAAGTCACAACTCAATCAAACAATCAATCCAATAGATACTAGTATTCATTTGGCCTCATAAAATTAATAGCTTAGGTTTTAAGTCCTCTTGGGATCGATACTTTTATACTACTTGAACAATACGTGCGCTTGCGTTATACGCATGTGACAACGCCGGTCAAGTTTTTTGACACCGTTGTCGGGCACTTATTTATCTTTCACTATTAGTTTTAAAGTTAGATACCTTTTCTTGTATCTAATTTCTTTTTACTTACTATTTCTGTTTTCTTGTGTTTCAAGTTCTCAGACACTACATGAGACGGACTAGAAGCTTTGAACTCCGATCGATTGGCCCATAATTTGAAAGAACTATCAGACAGTTGAGAAGAAAAGGCGAGAAGGCCAAGAAGCAATTGTTAACATGGAACCTGAACCTTTAGAGGTTGCACCACCAATTCCCATTTGAGACAAAACCATTCCAGTGGTTGACAGCCTCATTTCTTGTATTGTATTTCCTCCCTTATCAGCAAATGCATGTGACATCAAAACATGCATTCAGATGATTCAATAATCAGTTCAGTTTGGGAGGAATGCAACTGAAGATCCTAATGCCACATCAGTAACTTCCTGGAAGTTTGCGGCACTTTCAATTACAATCGATGAGCTGAAGAAGAAATGAGACTACGTGATTTTCCATATTCTTTGAAAGACATAGCTAAAGCTTGGCTAAATTCATTACTAGCAGGTTCCATCACAAATTGGAACACTTTAGCCACTAAATTTATTGCAAAGTACTTTCCACCAGCCAGAACTGGAAAGTTGAGGATTGACATCACATCCTTTGTGCAAAAAGATTCGGAAACTCTCTACGAAGTTTGGGAAAGGTACAAAGATTTGCTCCGGAAATATCATCACTATGAGATTCCAAAATGGCTTCAAGTCCAAACTTTCTATAATTGACTTTCCGGATTGATGAGAACCATAATTGATGCTGCTGTTGGAAGAGCTTTGATGGCAAAAGGAGAAGATCAAGCCTGGGACCTAATCGAAGAAATGGCCAACTACAATTCCTTATGGCCAACAGAAAAGAGCGTGATTCAAAGAATTACTGGAATTTATGAAGTTGGAGCCAATACAGCAGTCAATGTAAAACTGGATCAGATATGCAAATTCATGGAGACTCTCAGCACGTAAAGTAACAATGGATCCATAAGTTCACCATATGAAGAAGCACCGTAACCAAACCAATTTGAAGAGATGGTAAATGTTTTCAATAATTTCAATATACAGGAGAATAATCCATATTCCAACACCTATAACCCAGGGTAGAGGAATCATTCCAATTTTTCACTTAGTAACAACTCAGGGCAAAAGAATTATCCACCATATTGATTCCAAAAACAAAACAAGAGCCAGAAGCAAAAAAATGAACAAGGAATAGCGGAAGTACTGGCTTAGTTAAAAAAAAATATGATGCTATGTTTTAGAGCCAATTTTCTTCCATCAAAGCACTGGAGAATCAAATTGGGCAACTGGCCAATGCTCATAGTTACAGACCGCTAGGGAATCTTCCCAGCAACATAGAACCAAATCCAAGGAATTGAGGGAAGGAGCAATGTCATGCCATTACCTTGAAAAGCGGTACTAAAATCAACAAAGATATTGGAATCAATGCATCTATTGAGGAAGTTCCAAAAGAAACAGATCCACAGATGAAGGAAAAAGAAGTAAAAGAAAAAGATCAAGAAAAATTCACTCCACCTCCACCTTTTTCCACAGTATTTTCAGAAAAACAAACTGGACAAGTAGTTTCTCGATTCATGAAGGTGTTCAAAAAACTACACATCAACATCCCATTTGTAGAAGCATTTGAATAAATGCCCAGCTATGTCAAATTCATGAAAGACATTCTTTCACAAAAATGGAGATTGGGAGATTACGAGACAGTAACATTGACGAAAGAATGCAGCACCATCATTCAGAGGAAACTTGTCCCAAAGTTGAAAGATCCTGGCAGTTTTACTGTCCCATGCACCATTGGAAAACATTATATCGGAAAGGCTTTATTTGATCTAGGTACAAGTGTTAACTTAATGTCTTTTTCTATTTACAGGAAATTGTAAATTGGGGAAGCAATGCCTACCTTAGTCTCTCTGCAACTTGCTGATCGAACGCTTGCATTTCCAAGAGGTGTTGTTGAAGATGTGCTGGTCAAAGTGGACAAACTCATTCTACCAGCAGATTTCATCATCCTTGACATGGAAGAAGACAAAGATGTACCTATCATCCTGGGGAGACCATTTTTGGCTACAGGTCAAACTGTTATTGATGTACAAAAAGGAGAACTAACCATCAAAGTTCATGACCAATAAGTTACCTTTAATGTTTTCAAAGCTATGAAATTCTCGAGTGATAAAAATGAGGAAGAATGTTTCAAAATTGATGTTGTTGATAGTTTCATTCAGGATACTGATACAATTACCTCGGAAAAACTTGAAGCTTGCATCACCAAAATGAATTATAGGGAGCTAGATGTTGAAATTCTAGAATGTATCAACTATATTGACAAACCTTTTCACTTCAAATTAACACCACCAGTGAAAATTCTAGAACTTCCGAAGAAAGATCGAATCAACCCTTCGATTGAAGAACCACCACAGCTGGAGCTAAAGTTACTTTCGAGCAATCTCAGGTATGCATTTTTTTGAAACTCTTTTGAATTACCTGTTATTATTTCATCTTTGCTAATATTGGAATATGAAGAAAAGTTGCTGAGAATGTTACGAGAACACAAGAAAGCCATTGGCTGGACTATAGCAGACATTCGAGGCATTTGTCCATCATTTTTCATGAACAAGATTATGATGAATGATGAGTACAAACCCACAGTGGAACATCAATGGAGACTCAATCCAATCATGAAGGAGGTCATGAAGAAAGAAATCATCAAATGGTTGGATGCTGGAATCATTTATCCCATCTCAGATAGCACCTGGGTGAGTCCTATGCAGTGTGTACCGAAGAAATGAGGAATTACTATTGTCACAAATGAAAAGAACGAGCTGATTCCAACAAGAACAGTGACTGGATGGAGAGTATGCATGGACTACCAAAAACTAAACAAAGCAACAAGGAAGAACCATTTTTCACTACCATTCATTGATCAGATGCTAGACAGACTGGCGGGACATGAGTACTATTGCTTTCTGGATGAATATTTGGGTTACAATCAGATTGCCATCGCCCCAAAAGATTAGGGGAAAACCACTTTTACATGTCCGTATGATACTTTTGCTTTCCGCATGATGCTATTTGGATTATGTAATGCTTCTGCCACATTTCAGTGTTGCATGATGGCTATCTTCTTAGACATATTGGAGTAGAGTATGGAGGTTTTCATGGACGATTTCTATGTGTTTGGAGATTATTTTGACCATTACTTGCAAAATCTGGAACATCTGTTACAAAGGTGTGAAGATACCAACCTGATGCTCAATTGGGAGAAATGCCACTTCATGGTGCAGAAATGCATCGTCCTTGGACACCGGATCTCACAAAAGGGAATCGAGGTAGACAAAGAAAAGATTGAATTAATTGAAAATTTACCCCCACCAACATCTGTCAATGGATTCGAAGCTTTCTCAGACACGCAGGTTTTTACAGGAGATTTTTCAAAGACTTTTCCAAGATTTCTAAACCTCTGTACAATCTTCTGGAGAAGGATGTACCTTTCAAATTCACCAAAGAATGCCAGGAAGCTTTTGAGATTCTGAAACAGAAGCTAGTTTCTACCCCCATCATAGTAGCACCAGATTGGACCCTTCCATTTGAGGTGATGTGTAATGCTAGTGATTTTACTGTATGAGCAGTTTTGGGACAACGAAAAACAAAGATTTTCCACACTATTTATTACTCAAATAGAACTCTGAATGAAGCTCAGCTCAACTACACAACCACTGAAAATGAGTTGCTTGCAGTTGTGTTCGCTTTTGATAAATTCTGATATTATCTGTTAGGTCCCAAAGTGGTGGTCTACACAGATCATTCAGCAATCAAATATTTGATCACGAATAAAGATGCCAAACCCAAATTGATCTGTTGGATACTTCTTCTGTAAGAATTTGACGTAGAGATCAGAGACAGGAAATGGACAGAAAACCAAGTGACAGATCACTTATCAAGGCTCGAGAATGGTGATACAGTTGGCAAAAATATGATAATCAAAGAAATTTTTCCAGATGAACAATTGTTTGCCATGAAACAGTATGTTGTCCCTTGGTATGCTCATTATGTCAACTATATAGTGTCAGGAAAATGGCCGTTGGAATGGACAACTCAACAACGAAAGAAGTTCTTCAAAGAAGTCAAGCGCTATGTTTGGGATGAGCCGTACCTATTCAAACGCTGTGCTGATCAATTACTGAGACGATGTGTTCCACATGAGGAGGTCAACAGTGTTCTGCAACACTGTCATTTATCACCATATGGCAGACACTTCAGCGGGAATAAAACTGCAGTAAAAGTCATACAATCAGGTTTGTTCTGGCCCACTCTTTTTAAAGATGCTTATCTTTTTACTCTTTAATGTGACAAATGCCAGAGAACGGGGAATATTTCGAGAAGAAATGAAGGACCACTGTAAAATATTCTGGAAGTTGAGATATTCGATGTGTGGGGGATGGATTTTATGGGACCCTTTATTTCATCATTTGGAAACATGTACATACTTTTTGCAGTAGACTACGTCTCCAAATGGGTTGAAGCAATTGTTTTGTCATCAAATGATTCAAAAGTGGTGATTAAATTCCTTAAAAAAATATTTTCACTCAGTTTGGAACACCTCGAGCAATTATCAGCGATGGTGGTACACATTTCTGCACCAGATACTTTGATGCACTCCTATCCAAATACAGAGTTACTCAGTGAGATCAAAAGAATCTTGGAGAGAACCGTTGGATCAACAAGGAATGAATGGTCTATAAAATTGGATGACGTATTATGGGCCTACCGGACAGCTTACAAGACACCTATTGGTATGTTCCCTTCTCGATTGGTGTTTAGGAAGGCGTGCCATCTGCCAGTTGAACTTGAACACAATGAGTACTGGGCACTGAAGCAGTTGAATCTTGATCCACAAGCTGCAGGAGAGAAATGACTCCACCAACTCAATGAATTGGAATAATTTCAACTACAGGCTTATGAGAATGCCAGATTATACAAGGAAAAGACAAAGAAATGGCATGATCGAAAAATAGTGCGCAGACAACTGGAAACAAGGCAGAAGGTGTTGTTGTATAACTCAAGGTTGAAACTGTTCCCTGGAAAGCTGAAATCAAGGTGGTTAGGGCCATTTCTGATTACTCAGGTTTTACCATATGGAGCTGTTGAGTTACTTGATCCCAATACCAACGAGACATTCAAAGTGAACATTCGGCATGTCAAGCACTACTGGGGAGAATCATTTAAGCAACAGAAAGAAAGTGTCACACTTTCAGATCCAGCCTAATGTTTGGGCAGTCATGTCTAGCTGAAGACATTAAACTTAGCGCTAGCAGAGAGGTAACCCATGCAATTTATGTATATATTGTGATTTGTTGTGTTTTAATTTTGTGTGTTAGTTTTTGCAGGTTAAGTCATTTCAGAATGGAAGAAGTTCTCGCAAATATTCACAAGAAATTTCCTTCTCTCCCTCAAAAATCTCGGATGAAAGTATACAAAGGTCGCTTGGAACGGATGAGACTACTAATGATCAAAGGTATTCCTACTGATATTCGTTGGATTATCGAAGCACGAGTCCGATTGACAGGTGAGTCTTCTGACTATTTTATTTCACATTTGTCTAGTTTAGGAAGAAGCACGTACGCTAAAAAGATAAAAGCCAAAAGAATGTGTGTTTGTTATAAATATGCTCGTATGTTTTGTGATACCCATTGTCGTTCTTTAGGAATGGTGTCTGATAACTGTGAAGATAAGATTAATTTCATTAGGGATGGATTAAATAATGAGTCGTTGGATGACATATTTAAAAATCTTAAGACGCATCCCAGTGGATATGTGTATCACGAAATTCACGTGTTATATACACAATTCCAATAAGAAAGACATCAGTTAAGTCTCGGGAATCTGACTCAAAAAGCCTCTGTTTTCCAATTTATAAGAAAATTGGATGGGAAGCTTTTCACATACGCATATACGTCAATCAAGCTGTAAATTATTTTAAATATTATATCTCTTTGTCTTTTCCTAATAATTATTATTATTTATTTTTGTTATTTTCTTATTTTTCTCCGACATGATCTAGACCTTTTTGACTATCACGATATATTTTATTGTTTAACTAATATTGTCATCTCGCAGGTACTAGTGTTATTATTTTTACTCACCCTTTTCAGGTGTTATAAATTCAATTCATCATTACACTTTTGAAGTCATCCAGATAAAAATGAAAGCTACTTCAAGAAGACGATTGAAAATATTTGTGTGTTTTGTGGTACTAGTGGTTGTACTAAGCCACAATACATAGCAGCAGCACAAGAATTGGGTCGAGTCTTAGCTGAAAGGAATATGTACTTAGTATATGACGGTGGCAATCTTGGTCTAATGAGGATAGTTTCAAATGCCGTACAGGATGGAAGCAGTCAAGTTCTGGGAATCATCCCAAAACCCTTGGTGGAGGCGAACCTGATAAGACCACCAAACGGAGAGGAACTAATTGTGCCAGGTATGTCTGAACGATTGGTATAAATGATTAACCATGCCGATGCTTTTATTGCTTTGTCAGGTGGCTTGGGCACATTGGAGGAAATTTTTACAGTTTTATCTTAAACGAACCTGAACATACACCAGAAACCACTTAGATTGTTTAATATTTAAGGATTTTATGATTTTCTCTATGAGTTTCTTGATGATGTCCGGAGAAATGGGTTCGTGTCAAAACCTTTAAAAGAACTCCTCTTCACTACCAGAACTGTCACATATTTAATTGATCAAATCTTAGCATTTGAACCATAAATTGACCCTATCCTTTCTAAGATAAAATGGTCTGATGATGATCGTGGTAAGAAGCATCGGATAAATCTGGATCTTAACCTTTAATTTCCTTTTAGAATTTCAGCTAACCAGGTACTATCTTCTAAACTCATGCTTCTACTTTTTAAGACATTGAGAACAATGTCTCATTTAGGTTTGGGGGTGAGGAATTTCTTTTTTTTTTTTTTTTTTAGTCCAAAATTTTTCGAAAAAAAAAAAATTGAAAAATTTTACAAAAAAAAAAAAAAAAATTGTGTTTTTGTGTTTTAAATTGATTAATTGGTGAAATTGGTGTGAGATACTTGTATAAGGAATTTCCACTCCTGAGACGTATCTCAACCTATTTCGGAACAAGTTAATTTTTGTTTATTTCTTTTTGAATTATTTAATTTGTGAATTCTCCATAAAACTAATTAAAATGGATCTTTATATGTTTAGTTTACATGTATTATCAACATACATGGTAACATATGGACATGAGCTGTAATTGAAAAATTTATAATATTCAGTACTCTAGTTTAATTGGAGTAAGCATCTATAAAAAGCATGGTATTAAAAAAAAACTTCGGAGATCCGAGTTATTAAGTCAGTAGGGGTGTTTTAACACCCAATGCCCTAAAACCAACTGGTTTGGGAGTCAATGGCCCAAAGCTCGCTACATGGATCAAAGTTGGTGCAAAAATATATATATCGGAAGTCTGAGTAATTAAGTCTGTAGGGGTGTCTTAGCACCTAATGCCCTAAAGCCAACTGGTTTGGCAGTCACTGACCCAAAGCTCGCTACATATATGGAAGATATTGTATATAAATAAAAAAAAATAAAAAAAAATAGAAAAATCAGAAAAATTATTCCATTGCTTCAAAAAGGTGTAAATTCTAATAAAACTTTAGGATAAAAATATCACTCTCTTCTCAACTGCACTTGTGACTATTGTGGGCAAAATGAGTTGATTAATATTTTATTGGTTGTGTATATAGAGAATGGTAAATATAATCGAAGAATTTACTTATTTAGTAATTTAGAAAGAAACAAAACAACTATTGACTTGGAGTAGAAGTTTCACATGTTTAGTCACTAACTTCTTTATTCTCTTTTCTCTTGTCTTTTTGCTTTTGTGTGTATTAGTTTCACTATCTTTTTACTTTTGTAAAATATTTGTAGGTATCATTGCTGTAAACCCTCACGAGACTACAACTCGTCCACTAGGGACACCTATGGGTTTAAAGGCTTGTTGCATATGCTAAATGCAACTGTGATCCCTATGAAAGTGGCTTAGCTTAATTATTTTTATGTTATTTTATTTTGCTCGAGGACTAGCAAAATATTAGGGTTGGGGTGTGATTAGTGGTAAATGTATCACGATTTCCCACTCATTTGACCTAATATTTTACATCGATTCTTGAGTTTTGAGAATATTTTGATGTGTTTTGTGCTATTTTGTAGATAAATAAAGTTTCAGGACATTCTGGAGGTGATTTGGGGCCAAACAGTGAAAAAGGACAACAAAGGGGAAAAATCATCATTTGGCACGTCTCGACGCCTAACATGCGCCGGGCCTGTACTAACTTGCATTGCTTCATGCTAAAATACGCCATGCCATGTGTTAAAATCTGAGAAGTCTGCTAACATGCGCCGAATGCTAATATGTGCCTAACAAATGTCAATATCAGAGCAGATCTTGCTAACATGCACCGTGCCACATGTCATCATCCTATGGTGTCGACAATCACCATCGCCATGTGTCATCCATGTGTCAGCCACGTCATCGCCACATCAGCGCCACGTTAGCACAATCATTGAGTTAATCATCCAAAATGCCAAGTCAGCAGATAAGAATCTGAAGCAGCCAATCAGCGACTGACACATGGTAGCGTCGCGATGCAAGAGTAATCCACGTGTCGCGACGCGTGAGGCTTATCGACCCCTATAAATTCAGGTCAAAATTTCAGTTTCAGATGTACCTTCCTCTCTGTAATTCTCAGAGCAAATAAGGAGTTTGTATCTAGTGTAGTTTAATTTCAGTCTTGTTATTAATTTTAATTACTTTCTGTAATAGTAATTTACTTTCTTTACTTTTTCTGTTTTTACTATTCAACAATGGGGAGGCAACTTTCCACTGCTATGGTGAAAGGTAAAACTTTTATTACTGGTATATAGATTAATATCCCTTAATTAAAATATAATAACTATTTAAAATTTGACTTAACAAAGATACCGCTATATTGGCCGGTTGGTATTTATTATAAACTGGTTTTTAACCTGACTAAGCATGGATACCGTCTGATTGGTCAGTTGGTAATTACCTCCTATATGGCTGGTTTATGGGCAAATATTGATACCGCCTTTATGGTCGATTGGACTTAATTTGACTTAATCAGGTTACCGCCTATATGGCTAGTTTGTAATATCACACAAGTTAATATATTATATTAAGGGAGATATCTATAATAGTAGTAATAAAAATTGATCCTCTAACCCTAGCATTTTCTTTTATTGTAATTTTCTTTATTTACTTTCAAGTATTTTACCTTATGTCTTTTATTTTATTTAGGCTTTTATCAGCCTTAGTTATGAGTCGTAGCTAAGCCCGTAATCCGGGGTTATAATGAATTCCAGTTTCATCAGTTTATAAAGGGTTATTTTATAGTTTGGTAATATAAAGGTTTATGTATTAAGTCTTAAGCTTAATGCGTCTTGTTAATATGCCACTAATAAGATTGATCTGGTAAATCTAAAATACACTTGACAAAGGAATTTTAGGTTTCAGCCTTAGACTTAATAACCCACGATCTTCCTTGAGGATAAATAACCCTTTAATAGATTTCCTTACAGGATAGACATATACCTGTAGGGCGAGGGTAACCATAATTGGAACTTAAACTTAATGAATCCAGAAAATTTGGTTAACATTGACATATGGTTTAATTAGATTACACTGGATATTAGCATCTGACCATCGATAGAGGCTTTTGCATAATTTCGTGTTCCAGGTTAGTAACCCAATATATTACGCAAACATAAAATAACTTCTTCATCTTTTTAAAAGGATATTGGAAGGATTCACAACCCTGGATAATTTCTTACTATTGAATTTCACTTAATTTATTTTTATGTAATTTTATTTTCTTAAGTTTATAGTCACCACTCAATCAAATAATTAATCCAATAGATATTAGTAATCATTTGGCCTCATAAAATTAGCAGCTTAGGTTTTAAGTCCTCGTGGGATCGATATTTTTATACTACTTGAATGATGCGTGCACTTACGTTATACGCGTGTGACAACGCCGGTCAATGAGCATCAGTCCACACCCAACAAACAGACGGAGGTCTGATCTAAATAGATAAATGACATGACTGCCATCAAAGTGTAGAGGATAACTCATATATCCTATTGTGGTATCTCAAGTCGAATGACCACTATGCTTGCTCAACTCGAGAAGATTACTATTGATGTTGGTATACCATCATTTAGGAAATCTTCAGTGATTCGTTCAGTGTTTATCAAATAAACACCTACATGTCTATACGAGTCTCCCAAATCTCATGGTTGATTGGGATAAATCATCAGACCAAGTCACGATATACGACATGTACTGGTCTCAGTGGATTTTGCTAACCGACCCGTGTTAGTAAATCTTGACCAGGAACTTTATTTAAGGCTATACAACTTATAATGATACTTCCCAATATCAATTACAAAATATATTGTAACTGCGCACTACGTTGTAAATCCTAGGGTTTTTGTCTAATATACACTTATCACTAAATCAGACTTATTTTAAATCTAATCATTTTTAGATATCTAATCACAATTAAATCGAATATGTGAATAAAAGACCAGAGGTGCTACCAGTAAATAAGTAATATTATGGAAAAAGGAATTATTCGTATTTATGAATCAGACATAAATAAGATATGCATTAGCACTTTGAGCACTAACCCTAATAATTACTCACACTTTCTCTTGTGCCAATCCACAGTATCATATACACATCTCAATGTTAGCACATACTCATAGCCCTCAAGAGCTCAACTAGCACTCAAGAGGTAGGCAACAATAAGTAAGCATGCTTTAACAAATTGAGTCCGACCAATAAACTCAATTGTTTTCTTTAGCCAGCATCATTCATATTTTGTAGAATCCAAATCCATGTCAATATGACTCAGATGCTATATCAGTATTGTGCTACAGCTATTGAGTGTCTACGTATTTGGAGATCAAATCCAAATACTATGAGACAACCGCAAGCACTACACTAATATGAAAACTTCTAATCTATAAGGTCACTATGTAATTTCATAAGTCAATACTTCATAAGTTGCAATTGATTCCACTAGTTTAGTAGAATCAATGGTGACACTCCCACTCCATCTTTTCCGACTTTCTATGACATAAACCATCTAATGTCTTAATTAGGTTCAAAACTAATCTGACCTTATAGTTGCAGACTAAATTCTTCATGAATAAGAAACTCATTCTTAATATCTCTAAGATAACAAAAAATATGTTTCAAGAACCATCATATGGTCTGCAACATATCAAAATAACTCGTAACAATTACAATTAAATTAATATCTTTAATCGCATATAATATAGTATTCATTACACCATCATCATATGATGCATAAGATACACTAGACATTCTAATCAATCTCTCTTTCGACAAAGAAATCATCCTTCACGAAAGATGAATACTATATATATAAAAGACAAGTTAACTGTCAAACAGTTATACTAACTGTCATACAGATAGTCTTATTATGTCCTTTATTAGATCATATTTAATACGCTAGTAATGGGAGTATCTCATAAGTCTCTTAGTTTTATATCATATATAAAATTTTATATCAAATATATCAGGGACTACTCCCACTACTTTCACGGAGAAAAAAATACTTAGGTAAACTTTTTACCTCACAAACATTTCATTATTACATTAATAATGATAATGTCGTTAGGATATTCAACACTAGAAAGAAATTTGTACGCTCCCACTGACCCTACTATCATATATGTATTCTCTATGTTTTGATAAAATCAGACAATCTGACTGTATCAAAATTAGAGAACACAGATTTTCGGAAAGCTTATCTGAGTCTACAGTAGGCTCTATAAGCTAGTATATCAAACTGTGATTTTAGAGGAATACAAACTCTAGGGCCATTCTAGACTGAACTCTTCAAATAAAGAAATCACAATGGATTTCTCATTTGAAGAAAACATTCAGGAATTCCACTTTGCATCATTTAGCCAAAATACATAGTTTAATATCAACATTAACCAATAGATCTTTAATTGTTCAATTGGTGAGACTAGAGACAAGTTTTCTCAAAATCTATAATATACTACTGAGCATAATATTTCTCATTGTCATACTATAAAGGTCGAACCTTTAATAAGCTCACCTTATTTTTGTTGCGCAAATAATTTGCACATTTTATGAACTATTCATAATGAAAGCCTAATTAATTTTAAAACTTGATCGTAGTAAGCTACGAACAATCTTAGATCTATGGTTCAATGGTAATTTCCAAAATCGATATCAAATATCACTCCCACTATAAGTTATAGGATAATTTTATTCGATAAGAAAATAACAAAACCAATAAGTATTAAATACCTTATAAATGATTCGGCCATCCTATTAAACTTATACGAAAGATATCGTAGGGTCATTTCATCTAATTAATTATGTAGTTCCACTTATAGTTTATCATTCTCACATTTGACTTCAATAAGTCAAGTCTTTTCTATCAACATCTAATGTTAACATACAAAGTAATAAAATAATTTTATTGCTCGGGATCATAGAAAAGAATATTCTATTAAATAGAATAAATGATAAATCTTAATTGTACCTCCGAGGCGCAAGTACTTTCAATTATATAATAATTATACAAAAGAAAGTTTCAAATCTCAAACTTTTCAAGATTCGAATTTTCTACCATACATATCATATATATAACTATAGAAACGAATGTAACCTTAATTAAAGAGATGATTAGTGTTACTGGAGCATAACCCTAAGAGTATTGAAAACTAATTCAGTAACATTGAATGTCAACGAATCAAATCATATAAGATTCAATTACTCCCACTGACCAATTCCATCAAGATGGAATCTTGGAAGTTTAATATTGAGTTCATATGTTTGTCATATCAAACATCTTTGAATAATTCAAAGATCATGATGAGTTTTAAAGATATAGTTTTCAACACTTCAAATACAATATCTTTGAACCATTCAAAATATTCTATCCGTATTTCATCAGAAACATATTGAAAGTTCTCGAACCATTTAAGACGTTCAATAAATATTCTTTTAGAAACACGCAACTAAGTCATGATAATTCATTAACTAAGTAACGAAGAAAAGAAAACTATCTAAGGAAAATTCTAATTCATTAAACCACATACATCCAATGTATTAGAATAATAAATTTGTGGTCTAATGACGATCATTGGTTAAATGAGATTTAATCACATTCTGAATACAATATTCATTAAATGGATAAGGATATATGGTGTGATCTCGTATCAGACCATATGTTACTATACGAAATAAACATCTTATGCTTATTTGATAAAATCTCATAAAACATTGTTCTAAGTTATTTAATTAACCAAACCTTTTCTTAATGTTTATATTTTCATTAATGATACTACTAGTCATATTAAAATATGTAACAACTGTTTATATAGAACAAGTAACTATCCAATGGTCACAAGTGCTGATATCAAATATCAAAATAGTTATTAAATATTATTTTAAATAACCATACGGAAGATCTAGTATCCAATACATATAGTTGCCGTATTGTGAGAATCAATATTCTCTATGCACAACTATACACATCTCATTTCTTAAGCTTTATAATTTGCGTTCAATTATTCACAACAATTGTAAATGATTGATTAGTGAATTGTGTCAAACATGTGACTTCTAAAAGTAACTAAAGTCAAGATCCATCATTATAAGATAAACAAATACTAATGGGGTTTTCCTAATGTCAGTCAAGAATCTCGAGACATGAACTAATTCAAGTCAATTCTCACTGCCTAAGAAACTATTATTACCATATAACTATATCCAAAACATATATCTATTTAGATTACTAATCGTGACTTAAAAACTAAGTCACTAACTATCTTGATTTTCAAGAAAATCAGAACAACAGTTTCCAATGGTTTGAACTAATCTAACAATATCTAAGTCTACATTTATTTTGGAATCTATTCTAGAAACACCCAACCATAAGTAAATTTAGAAAAAATATTCAAGTAATATGCATGTAGTGGATTACAAGTATAATTCTATTAACAATATGGAATAAAGGAAAACAAAAGAAGCAATTTCCATAAAATTACACACTGCTTTAATTATGGATTTTTAACTCAGCAGTGTCTCTGACTACTTTATGTAATACTATAATCCCCGATGGAGAACGAGAATTCAATAATTAAATCGAATTCCATAGTGAGAGTAGGATCCTATGAATATATTTCGACTCATATCTTCGGCACGATCTCGCCTACGTATATTCATTAGGTAGACAAATCTTTGTCAATCACTCACCAGTGACTCCTAATTTTGGTTCTGATCATTTCTCATTAAGACAGCTTTGGCACGTTCACAATGAGGCGTATCAAGGCTTCACTTGCCAATGACAAACTCAAGCTACTAATATAGTCTTGATAGCTTTGGCACATTCAGGATTTCCACTTTCACTTGAATTTGTCTGGTATCAAATATACATTTTGTATGGATAAAATTCTATCAACTACACCCTCACTGCTTTGGCACCATCTCGAATGCAGTCATAGAAAGTTACTCATAAACCGAATGACAAGAAGAACTAAGAAACATGCATCTAATACATGTTATTTTACAGCCTTATTTTAAGTGGGGATATTCCTCAAGGAAGCATTGCTCCACATAATTTTAATCTAAATCATTTTCTAAACAACTCAATTCTACCTTAGAAAATATAACTCAATTTAACCATTAAATTTCCATTACGTTTCCGTTAGCGTAGAACCGAAAAGTCAAGAAACGGAGATTATATGCTATGCGAACATTAAAATTTGATTATATATCATATATCAAGCATGATTAATGTAATGGATGAAGCATCAGACCTACTCTGATACCATTTTTGTTGGGGTTTTGGGCAAAGGGCACGACGGAAGCGCTGTTAGAACGAAATCATAATTTTAAAACTTTTTAAATTATCGAATGAATTATTCAGTATCCAATATGAATAATTCATTCATATTTCACCTAAACATATTTATTCGATATCAAATAGCAACATAAATAGTTAAGAACATAGCGAAACTTTTATGAAAATATTTTTCCGTAAAATTGCACAAAACACATTTTTGACCAAACCAAATACCCAATACACATGAGGGCTACCCACGTCAGCCCAAATAGTATTAGGGCAGTTCAGGGGCTGCCCGAACAGTGACAAATTCACTATTTGGTTAGTCGTCACTCGGTTGGCTCAAAAGTCACCGGGTAACGTCGTTTTTTGCCATTTTCGCTTATTTCAACTTCGAAATAATTTCCGAAAATTGTTCCAACACCCAAACACATACAATACATTCAAAAGACATCATTTTCATCACAAGCAATCATTTTTTTCAGATCTAATTTTACAACAAAAATTATCAATTTTTCACGCTTTAATCCAACTTTTCAACATTAATCTAATTAATCAGAACACCAATTCAAGTCACCACAAATGTTCCACCTAAGAAAAATTTTAGGCATTACAAGAATGGTCATAACACTGTAGAATGGCAACCTATCATCAAATGACAAAATTAAATAAATATTATAATAATATCTTTCAATTCTACTTCACACGTGCTCAAAGCCTTCCAATTCATCCACTAAATCCAAAAGCCCCAATTTCAACAAGTATAGAAAACTATTCTAGGAACACAAGAATAAGAAACTAAATTTATAAACTCAAGAATATTAAATATTACCTTTTAATCTCTAATTTCCCTAAGGTTTTCTTATTTTTCCTTCACCTTATTCCTTGAATCATCAAGCTAAGTTGGGGAAGTGTTTAGGAGATGGAGAATCGGCCATGCTTGATTCTAAAGAGAAAAGAAAAAATTTTCTTTCATTTTACCATCAAAACCGACTTTACAAGGGCAAGTTGGTCATTTTAGCAATTTAAATCAATTAAATAACATTAAGTTTTTTGGTAGCAAACCAAATTTGTACACATTTATCTTAATAAAAACTTGCCACATCTCACTAATAATAATTAAACATTTATCAGAACAATTATGAAAAATGGATTTTATTTAATTATTCAAATATCTAACATTTACATATCTAAATAATTAATTAATATAATTATTATAATATATGTATTTTTAATCGGTGCTTACACACGCATATAACGCAAGCGCACGTATCGTTCAAGTAGTATAAAAAGTATCGATCCCACGAGGACTCAATACCTAATTTATTAATTTAACTGAGGCTAAACGATTACTGGTATCTAACAGATTATTTGATTTGATTTGAAATGGCGATGATTCTAAATTTAAAAACAAGTAAATAAAATTGCGCAAAAGAATACTGAAGAAAAATTCAAATTTATAAAACTATCCAGGGTTGTGATTTATTCCAATATTATTTAAAAGATGAAGTGGTTATCTTATTGTTGGGTAATATATTGATTTATTAACCTGGAACACTAAATTATGTAAACGCCTCTTCCGATGGTTAATTACAAATACCTAGTATAATCCAATTGAACCATATGTCTATGTCAACCAAATTACCTAGATTCATTAAGATTAAGTTCCAATTATGGCTACCCCCGCCCGACAGGTATATTCCTATCCTGTAAGGAAATCTATTAAAGGGTTATCTATCCTCAAGGAAGATCGTGGGCTATTGAGTCTAAGGTCTTAAACATAAAATCCCTTTTCCAAGTTCGTTTTCAGTTTACCTAATCAATTTTATTAATGGTCAGTTAATTAAAAAGCATTAAAATTAAGACTCAATAAATAAATCTTTATATTACCCAAACTATAATTTAACCCCTTATAAACCGGTAATATTAGATTTCATCACAACCCCAGATATCTAACTTAGTTACGACACATAACTATGGCTAATGAAATAAAAGACATAAAATTAAAATACTGAAAAGTAATTGCGGTAACGTAAAAGCTGAAAAGTAAATTACAATAAATTAAATGCTAAGGTAAAAGGAATTAACTTCTACTATTTACTATTTAGATATCTCTCATAATATAACATATAAACTTGTGATAATTTACCAACCAGCCATATAGGCGGTAACCTGATTAAGTCAAATTAAGTGCAACCAGCCATTAAGGCGGTAACAATAATTGTCCATAATCTAGCCATATAAGCGGAACCAAAATAAACCTGCCTTATAGGCGGTAAGAAACTTTAATTACCAACCGACCAATCTAGCGGTATCCTTATTTAGTCAGGTTTAACTAGATTAAAATGAATTACCAACCGGCCAATATAGCGGTATCCTTGTTAAGTCAAATTTTAAATCGTGAATATATTATAATTATGGGAGATTAATCTAAATGGCAATAATAAAAGCTTTACCTTTCACCCCAGCAAAGGAGAATTACCTTCTCATTGCTTGAAAAATAAAAACTGCAAAAGTAAAGAAAGGAAATGATTGTGCGTAAAAGTAAATTACGGAAAGTAAAAACTAAAAAGTAAAGAAAAGAAAGTGCGAAAGCAGAAATTAATTACTGAAAGAAGTAAATAAAAAAGATACAATCTTTTATTTATTCCTTAGGAAATTTCAAAGAAGAAAGTATGAATTTTACAAATGAAATGGCTTGGTATTTATAGGCAAAATTTTGCCTCCATCAAATCATCCATCAAATTCTACACCAAATCCATTATTAATTTCTCCACTAATTACTCCACCAAATCCATAATTGCTCCACTAATTGCTTATCTTGTTTGGTGATGATTTGATAATTTTTATTAATTAATTATTAATTTATATTTTGCTTTGAAAATGATTGATAATGACTTTAATAATTACACACAACACACTTCTGGATAGTTCATCAATTTAGGTCATGAAATCTTCCGAATTCGAAAATATTTTGTCTTTCAAAGTTGTAGATATTTGAGTCTTCTTTAATCTGAAACTTGAATCAGCTCAATCCGATATCGGAGTAAAACTTTATGCCCAACATACGACAGATGCGCAAAACTGGAATTTCCAAAACTGCACTTAGTCAAAAACGCCCTTTCAAGTTTCCAATCTCCAAAATTAATATATCAAGTCCAATAATTGCCCTTAGTTGACCCACATTTCATCCTAAATGATTTCATTGAGACCCGATATTATTTTATCTGCAAAATAAAATAAAATATATCAAAACATTCACCAAACCCGAGAAACTAAACAAAATATTAAGTTAAAGGGGCGGTAAATATTGATGTATTTTCCGCGCATCACACCCCCAAACCTAACATTTTGCTAGTCCTCGAGCAAAACAACAAAATAAAATTAAACTAAGCCACTTTCGTAGGGATCACGGTTGCATTTAGCTTATGCAACAAGCCTTTAAATCCCTATGTGTCCCTAGTGGACGAGTTGTAGTCTCGTGAGGGTTTACAGCAATGATACCCACAAACATTTTATAAAAGTAAAAATGTTATAAAACTAATGCACACAAAAACAAAAAGACAAGCGAAAAGAGAATAAAGAAGTTAGTGACTATTCAAGTAAAACTTCTACTTCAAGTTACTAGTTGTTTTGTTTTTTTCTAAATTACTAAATAAGTAAATTCTCCGATTATATTTACCATTCTCCATATACATAGTCAACAAAATATTAATCGACTCATTTTTGCCCACAACAGTCACAAGTGTAGTTGATAAGAGAGTAATATTTTTGTCCTAAAGTTCTATCAAATTTCACACCTTTTTGTAGCAATGGAATAATTTTTCTGATTTTTCTGATTTTTTTTCTTTGATTTTTCTCTATTTTTTATTTATATACAATATCTTCAGTCTATGTAGCGAGTGTTGGGTCGGTGACTCCCAAACCAGTTGGCCATAAGGCACCAGGTGTTAAGACACCCCTACGACTTAATTACTTAGACTTCATATATATATATATTTATTGCAGCATCTTCGATCAATGTAGCGAGCTTTGGGCCAGTGACTCCCAAACCAGTTGGTTTTAAGGCACTATGTGTTAAAACACCCTTACAGACTTAATAACTCGGATATCGGATTTTTTTTTTTTTTTTTACTCCATCACTTTTTTGAGATGCTTCTCCAATTAAACTAGAGCACTGAATATTACAAATTTTTCAAATACAGCTCATGTCCGTATGTTACTATGCATATTGATAATACCTTCCAACTGAGCATATGAAGATCCATTTTAGTCAGTTTTATGGAGAATTTACAAATTAAGTGATTCAAAAGGAAATAAACAAAACTTAACTTGTTTCGAAATAGGTTTGAAATACGTCTCAGGAGTGGAAACTCCTTACTCGGCTATCTCATACACCAATTTCACCTTCTTAGTCAAAATACAAGCACAAAAACGCAAAATATTTTTGTAATTTTTGAAAAATTTTCAATTTTTTTGTATTTTAACAAAAATTTTGGACTAAAAATAAAAACAACACACAAACTAAAAACAAAGTACTGATCAACTAATTCCCTCCCCCAAACCTAAATGAGACATTGTCCCCAATGTCTTAAACAGTAGAAGAATAGTTTAGAAGATAATACCTGGTTAGCTGAAATTCTAGGAAATTAAAGGTTAAGATCCAGATTAATTCGACGCCTCTTACCACGATCGTCTTCAGACCAATTTATCTTTGAAATGATAGGGTCAACTTGTGGTTCGTAGGCTAAGAGTTGGTCAATTAGATCCGGAGCAGTTCTGGCAGTGAAGAGGAGTTATTTCATAGGTTTTGACACGAACCCATTTCTCCGAGCATCATCAAGAAACACACAAAGAAAATCATAAAATCCTTCAACGTTGTACAGTCCAAGCGGTTTCTGGTGTATGTTCAGGTTCGCCCATGATAACACTATAAAAATTTCCTCCAATGTGCCCAAGCCAGATGGCAAAACAATAAAAGCATCAGCACGGTTAATCATTTCTACCAGTCGTTCAGACATACCCGGCACAATTAGTTCTTCTTCGTTTGATGGTCCAATAAGATTCGCCTCCGCCAAGGGTTTTGGAATGATTCCCAAGACTTGACTTCCTCCTTCCTCTACAGCCTTTGAAATGATCCCCATAAGTCCAAGATTGCCTCCGCCATATACTAAGTGCATATTCCTTGCAGCTAAGACTCGACCCAATTCATGTGCTGCTTCTATGTATTGTGATTTAACACCAACACTAGTTCCGGAAAACACACAGATGTTTTTAACTCGTCTTCTTGAAGTGGCTTCCATGTTTTACTATGGATGTCTTTCAAAAGTGCAATGATGAGTTGAATTTATAATACCTGAAAAGGGTGAGTAAAAATAATAGCACTAGTACCTGCCAAATGATAATTATTAGTTAAACAGTAAAATAAATCGTGATAGTTAAAAAGATCTGGATCCTGTTGGAGAAAATAAAAGAAAATAACAAAACAAATCACAATTATTAGGAAAAGATAAAGAGATATAATATGTACAAGAAACTTATAGGCTTGATTGACGTCTATGCGTCAGGGACAAGCTTCCCATCCAATTTTCTATAACTGGGCAAACAAGGTCTTTTTGAGTCAGATTCCCGAGACTTAACTGTTGTCTTTCCTTTAAAAATTGTGTGTGTAATTTGCGAATAGCAATATGAACATATCCACTAGGATGCGTCTCAAGAGTCGAAGAAATATCATCCATAGACTCCTTACTCAAGCCATCTCTAATGAATTTAATTTTATCTTCGCGATTATCAGACACCATTCCTAAAGAACGACAACGAGTATTGCAATTCCAGCGTGCACATTTTAAACAAACACCCATTTTCTTAGCTCTATGTTTCTTGGCATAGGTGCTTCTTCCAAAACCAGGCAAATAAGAAGTACATGAATCAGAATACTCACCTGCTAATCGGACATGTGCTTCGATTACCCAACGAATATCATTAGGAATACCATGGATTGTCAGTAGTCTCATTCGTTCCAAGCGAGCTTTGTAAACTTTCATTAGAGAATTTTAAGGGAGAGAAGGAAATTGATTGTGAAGATTTGCGAAAACTTCTTCCATCTTAAAATGACTTGATCTGTAAAAACTAAACACATAAAATTAAATCACACCAAATTACAATTTATACACAAAGATTGCATGGGTTGCCTCCCTGCTAGCGCTAAGTTTAAAGTCGTCAGCTAGACGTGACTGCCCGAACGTTATGCTGGATCTGAAAGTGTGACACTTTCTTTTTGTCGCTCAAATGATTCTCCCCAGTTGTGCTTGACACGCTGACTGTTAACTTTGAATGTATTGTTGGTATTGGGATCCAATAACTCAACAGCTCCATATGGTAGAACCTGAGTGATCACAAATGGACCTGACCACCTTGATTTCAACTTTCCAGGGAAAAGTTTCAACCTCGAGTTGTACAACAACATCTGCTGCCTTGGTTCCAACTGTCTGTGCACTATTTTTTGGTCATGCCATTTCTTGGTCTTTTCTTTGTACAATTTGGCATTCTCATAGGCCTGTAGGCGAAATTCCTCCAATTCATTGAGTTGGTGAAGTCTTTTCTCTCCTGCAGCTTGTGGATCAAGATTCAACTTCTTCAGTGCCCAGTACGCCTTGTGTTCAAGTTCAACTGGCAGGTGGCATGCTTTCCCAAACACCAATCGATATGGTGACATACCAATGAGTGTCTTGTAAGCTGTCCGGTAGGCCCATAATGCGTCATCGAGTTTTGTAGACCATTCCCTCCTTGTTGATCCAACGGTTCTCTCCAAGATTCTTTTGATTTCCCTGTTTGAAACTTCAACCTGTCCATTTGACTGTGGATGGTAAGCAGTGGCAACCTTATGAGTAACTCCGTATTTTGATAGGAGTGCATCAAAATATCTGTTGCAGAAATGTGTGCCACCATCACTGATAATTGCACGAGGTGTTCCGAACCAAGTGAAAATGTTCTTTTTTAGGAATTTAATAACCACTTTTGAATCATTGGATGGCAGTGCAATTGCTTCAACCCATTTGGAGCCGTAGTCTACATCAACCAGGATGTACAGATTTTCGAATGATGGTATAAAGGGTCCCATGAAATCAATACCTCATACATCAAATATCTCGACTTCCAGAATATTTTGCAACGGTCCTTCATTTCTTCTCGAAATATTCCCCGTTCTCTGGCACCTGTCACATTGAAGAGAAAATAAGTAACCATCTTTAAAAAGAGTGGGCCAGAACAAACCTAATTGCAAAACTTTTGCTGCAGTTTTGTCCCCACTGAAATGCCGCCATATGGTGATGAATGATAGTGCTACAAAACACTGTTGACCTCCTCCTGTGGAATGCATCGTCTCAATAATTGATCAGCACAGTGTTTGAACAGGTATGGCTCATCCCAAATATAGTGCTTGACTTCTTTGAAAAACTTCTTCTGTTGCTGAGTTGTCCATTCCAACGGCCATTTTCCTGACACAAAGTAGTTGACATAGTCAGCATACCAAGGAACTTCCTGCTGTTTCATGGCAAATAGCTATTCATCTGGAAAAGTTTCTTTGATTGAAAGTTCTTTGCCAGCTGTTTCTCCATTCTCGAGCCTCGATAAATGATCTGCCACTTGGTTTTATGTCCCTTTCCTATCTCGAATCTCCACGTAGAATTCTTGCAGAAGAAGTATCCAACGGATCAATCTGGGTTTAGCATCTTTCTTCGTGATCAGATATTTGATTGCTGAATGATCTGTGTAGACCACCACTTTGGGACCCAGTAGATAATAGTGAAATTTTTCAAAAGCAAACACAACTGCAAGCAACTCCTTTTCAGTGGTTATTTAGTTGAGCTGAGCTTCATTCAGAGTCCTGCTGGAGTAATAAATGGTGTGGAAAATCTTTGCTTTGCGTTGTCCCAAAACTGCACCTACAGTAAAATCACTAGCATCGCACATCACCTCAAATGGAAGGGTCCAGGCTGGTGCTACTATGATGGGAGCAGAGACCAACTTTTGTTTCAAGATTTCAAAAGCTTCATGGCATTCTTTGGTGAAGTTGAAAGGCACATCCTTCTCCAGAAGATTGCAAAGAGGTTTTGCAATCTTGGAAAAGTTTTTGATAAATCTCCTGTAAAAACCTGCGTGTCCAAGAAAACTCCGAATCCCTTTGACAGTTGTTGGTGGAGGTAGTTTTTCAATTGTCTCGATCTTTACTTTGTCTACCTCGATTCCCTTTTGTGAGATCCGGTGTCCAAGAACAATGCCTTCCTGAACTATGAAGTGGCATTTCTCCCAGTTGAGTACCAGGTTTGTGCCTTCGCACCTTTGTAACACATATTCCAATTATGCAAGCAATGGTCAAAAGAATCTCCAAACACAGAAAATTCATCCATGAATACCTCCATACTCTGCTCCAACATATCTGAGAATGGCCATCATGCAGCGCTGAAATGTGGCTGGGGCATTACATAATCCAAATGGCATCCTGCAGAAAGCAAAAGTGCCATACAGACATGTAAAGGTGGTTTCTCCTAATCTTCTATCTTCTGGGGCGATAGCAATCTGATTGTACCCTGAATATCCGTGCAGAAAGCAATAGTACTCATGTCCTACCAGTCTATCCAGCATTTGATCAATGAATGGCAACGGAAAATGGTCATTCCTCGTAGCTTTGTTTAACTTTCGGTAATCCATGCATACTCTCCATCCAGTCACCGTTCTTGTTGGAATTAGTTCATTCTTTTCATTAGTGACCACAGTAATTCCTTATTTCTTCGGTACACACTGTATAGGACTCACCCAACTGCTATTTGAGATGGGGTAAATGATGCCAGCATCCAACCATTTGATTATTTCTTTCTTTACAACTTCTTTCATGATTGGATTGAGTCTCCGTTGGTGATCCACTGTGGGTTTTACTCGTCATTCATCAGGATCTTGTGCATGTAAAATGATGGACTAATGCCTCGAATGTCAACTATAGTCCAGCCAATGGCTTTCTTGTGCTCTCGTAAAACTCTCAATAATTTTTCTTCATGTTCCAATGTTAGAGAAGAAGAAATAATAACAGGTAATTCAGAAGAGTTTCCAAGAAATGCATACCTGAGATGGTTCGGAAGTAGCTTCAACTCCAATTGTGGTGGTTCTTCAATTGAAGGCTTGATTCGATCTTTCTTTGGGAGGTCCAGACTTTCAACTGGTGTTGTTGATTTGAAATGAAACGGCTTGTCAAGATAGTTGATATATTCCAGAATTTCAGCATCAAGCTCGTTGTCAGTCATGTTGGTGATGCAAGCTTCAAGTTTGTCCGTAGGAATTGTATCAGTTAGGGGTGGGCAAAAAAAACCGAAAAAACCGAACCAAACCGCACCTGTAAAACCGAACCGAACCGTTATAATTAAAAATTATATTTTTTTATAAGAAAGTTTGTTTTTTTTTTTTTTATTTTATTTTATGTTTTCTTTTATAGTAGTATTTAATACTTTTTTCTTAAATGTTTTGTTAATATATTTACTTGTTAATACTTTTATTCTTCAATTTATTTATTAATACTTTTATTCTTAATTTTTTTGTTTTATGGTAGTATCATTATTCTTGAAAGTAAGATGTTGGATTTATCTCTTAATTAGAATGATGGTAGCATCATTATTCAAGGTAATTTTTAAAAAATACAAGAATTAATTGTGCTTCATTTTTCAATCCTTTATGTAGTGCATGTGTTTCCTGGAGTCACAACTTACACCATAGCACTTCATATTATTTGTTGCATATACTAGTTTTTTTTTTCCACTTACGTGGATGAATATTTGTTTTAAAATATAAAATCCGTAAACCGAACCGAACCAATCCGTAAACCGTTGGTTTAAAAAAAATTTTCAATCGAACCAAACCGTTATTTAATGGTTTGGTTTGAGAGGTAAAAAATCCGAACCGTAAAATATGGTTTTGGTTTGGTTTTTAGCAAAAACCGAACCAACCGAACCGCGCCCACCCCTAGTATCAGTATCCTGGATGATACTATCAACAACATCAATTCTGAATATTCCTCCTCATTTTCATCGCTCGAGAATTTCATGGCTTTGAAACATTGAAAGTAACTTCTTGGTCCTGAACTTTCATGGTTAGTTCTCATTTTTGTACATCAATCACAGTTCGTCATGTCGCCAAGAATGGTCTCCCAAGGATAATAGGCACATCTTTGTCTTCTTCCATGTCCAGGATGATGAAATCTGCTGGGAGAATAAGTTTGTCAACTTTGACCAGCACATCTTCCACGACTCCTCTCAGAAATGCGAGCGTTCGATCAGCAAGTTGCAGTGAGACTGAGGTAGGCATTGCTTCTCCAATTTACAGTTTCCTGTAAATAGAAAAATGCATCAATTAACACTTGCACCTAAATCACATAAGCCTTGCCGATATAATGTTCTCCAATAGTGCACGGGACTTTGAAACTGCCAGGATCTTTCAACTTCGGGGGAAGTTTCCTCTGAATGATAGCACTGCATTCTTCTTCCGATAATGCTACTGTCTCATAATCTCCCAATCTCCTCTGTTTTCGTGAAAGAATGTCTTTCATGAATTTGACATAGCTGGGCATTTCTTCCAAGGCTTCTTTCTGCAAATGGAATTTGATATGCAGCTTTTTGAAACCTCCAAGAATCGAGAAAACTGCTTGTCCAGTTTGTTTTTATGAAGACGCTGAGGAAAAGGTGGAGGTGGAGTGATCCGTTCTTTTTCTTTTTCTTTTTTCTTTTGCTTCTTTTTCCTCCATCTGTGTGATTTCATCTTTTGGAACTACCTCGATTGTTTTCTTGATTCCAACATCTTTGTTGATTTCATTACCGCTTTTCAAGGTAATGGTTTGACATTGCTCCTTCCCTCGATTCCTTGGATTTGGTTCTGTGTTGCTAGGAAGATTTCCTGGCAGTTTATAACTCTGAGCATTGGCCAGTTGTCCAATTTGATTCTCTAGTGCTTTGATAGAAGCTGATTGGCTTTGAACATATACTGTTCTTTTTCATGCTCCTGGCCTTTGTTCTGTTACTGAAATCCAGGTGGTGGATAGTTCTGCTGTTGGAATCCAGGTGGTGGATTATTCTTTTGCCCTGAATTGTTGCTCAATGAAAAATTATGATGATTCCTCCACCCTGGGTTGTAGGTGTTGGAATATGGATTGTTCCCCTGTCTGTTGAAATTGTTGACATAATTCACCGTCTCTTCAAGTTGGGTTGGCTCTGGTACTCCTCCAAAAGGTGAATTTGTGGCTCCATGGTTACTTTGTGTGCTGAGAGAGTCTCCATGTATTTGCAAATCTGATCTAGCTTGGCATTGACTGCTGAATTGGCTCCAACTTCATAAATTCCTACAATTCTTTGAATCAGGCTCCTTTCTGTTGGCCACAAGGAATTCTTGTTGGCCATTTCTTCAATTAGGTCCCAGACTTGATCTTCTCATTTTACCATCAAAGCTCCTTCAGCAGCAGCATCAATTGTGGTTCTCATTATTCCAGAAAGTCCATTATAGAAGGTTTGGACTTGAAGCCATTTTGGAATCTCATGGTGAGGACATTTTCGGAGCAAATCTTTGTACCTTTCCCAAGCTTCGTAAAGAGTTTCTGAATCTTGTTGCACAAAGGATGTGATGTCATTCCTCAGCTTTCCAGTTCTGGCTAGTGGAAAGTACTTTGCAAGGAATTTGGTGGCTAGATTGTTCCATGTTGTGATGGAACCTGCTGGTAGTGAATGTAACCAAGCTTTAGCTCTGTCCTTCAAGGAGTATGGGAAAATACGCAGTCTCATAGCTTCTTCAGCTTCTCGGTTGTAATTGAAAGTGTCGCAAACTTCCAGAAAGTTGTTGATGTGGGTATTAGGATCTTCAGTTGCATTCCCCCCAAACTGAACTGACTGTTGTATCATCTGAATGCAAGTTTTGATATCACCTGCATTGGCTGGTAAGGGAGGAAGTACAATACAGGAAATGAGTCTGTCAACCACCGGAATGGTTCTGTCTCGAATGGGAATTGGTGGTGCAACCTCCAAAGGTTCAGGTTCCATATTAACAATTGCTTCTTGGCCTTCTCACCTTTCCTTTCTCAATAGTCTTATGGTTATTCAATCTCTGGGTCAAGCTGTCGAAGTTCAAAGCTTCTGGTTCGTCTCATGTAGAATCTGAGAACCTGAAACACAAGAAAACAAAAACAATAAGTAAAAAGAAATTAGATACAAGTAAAGGTATCTAACCTCAAAACTAATAATAAAAGATAAATAAGTCTCTGGGCAACGACGCCAAAAACTTGATCGGTGCTTACACACGCATATAACGCAAGCGCACGTATCGTTCAAGTAGTATAAAAAGTATCGATCCCACGAGGACTTAATACCTAATTTATTAATTTAATTGAGGCTAAACGATTACTGGTATCTAACAGATTGTTTGATTTGATTTGAAATGGCGATGATTCTAAATTTAAAAACAAGTAAATAAAATTGCGCAAAAGAATACTGAAGAAAAATTCAAATTTATAAAACTATCCAGGGTTGTGATTTATTCCAATATTATTTAAAAGATGAAGTGGTTATCTTATTGTTGGGTAATATATTGATTTATTAACCTGGAACACTAAATTATGTAAACGCCTCTTCCGATGGTCAATTACAAATACCTAGTATAATCCAATTGAACCATATGTCTATGTCAACCAAATTACTAGATTCATTAAGATTAAGTTCCAATTATGGTACCCCCCCCCGCCTGACAGGTATATTCCTATCCTGTAAGGAAATCTATTAAAGGGTTATCTATCCTCAAGGAAGATCGTGGGCTATTGAGTCTAAGGTCTTAAACACAAAATCCTTTTCCAAGTTCATTTTCACTTTACCTAATCAATTTTATTAATGGCCAGTTAATTAAAAAGCATTAAAATTAAGACTCAATAAATAAATCTTTATATTACCCAAACTATAATTTAACCCCTTATAAACCGGTAATATTGGATTTCATCACAACCCCAGATATCTAACTTAGTTACGACACACTAGGGCTAATGAAATAAAAACATAAAATTAAAATGCTGAAAAGTAATTGCGGTAACGTAAAAGCTGAAAAGTAAATTACAATAAATTAATGCTAAGGAAAAGGAATTAACTTCTACTATTTAGTATTTAGATATCTCCCATAATATAAGATATAACTTGTGATAATTTACCAACCAGCCATATAGGCGGTAACCTGATTAAGTCAAATTAAGTCCAACTAGCCATTAAGGCGGTAACATAATTGTCCATAATCCAGCCATATAAGCGGACCAAAATAAACCTGCCATATAGGCGGTAAGAAACTTTAATTACCAACCGACCAATCTGGCGTATCCTTATTTAGTCAAGTTTAACCAGATTAAAATGAATTACCAACCGGCCAATATAGCGGTATCCTTGTTAAGTCAAAATTTAAATAATGAATATATTATAATTATGGGAGATTAATCTAAATAGCAATAATAAAAGCTTTACCTTTTCCCCCAGCAAATGAGAATTACCTCCTCATTGCTTGAAAAATAAAAACTGCAAAGTAAAGAAATGAAATGATTGTGCGTAAAAGTAAATTACGGAAAGTAAAAACTAAAAAGTAAAGAAAGAAAGTGCGAAAGCAGAAATTAATTACTGAAAGAGTAAATAAAACAAGATACAATCTTTTATTTATTCCTTAGGAAATTTCAAAGAAGAAAGTATGAATTTTACAAATGAAATGGCTTGGTATTTATAGGCAAAATTTTGCCTCCATCAAATTCTACACACCAATCCATTATTACTTTCTCCACTAATTACTCCACCAAATCCATAATTGCTCTACTAATTGCTTATCTTGTCTGGTGATGATTTGATAATTTTTATTAATTATATATTAATTTTTATTTTTCTTTGAAAATGATTGATAATGACTTTAATAATTACACACAACACACTTCTGGATAGTTCATCCATTTAGATCATGAAATCTTTAGAATTCGAAAATATTTTGTCTTTCAAAGTTGTAGATCTTTGAGTATTATTTAATCTGGAACTTGAATCAGCTCATTCCGATATCGGAGTAAAAGGTTATGCCCAAAATACAACAGATGCGCAAAATTGGAATTTCCAAAACTGCACTTCGTCAAAAATGCCCTTTCAAGTTTTCAATCTCCAAAATTAATATATCAAGTCCAATAATTGCCCTTAATTGACCCAAATTTCGTCCTAAATGATTTCATTGAGACCCGATATTATTTTATCTGCAAAATAAAATAAAATATATCAAAACGTTCATCAAATCCGAGAAACTAAACAAAATATTAAGTTAAAGGGGCGGTAAATATTGATATATTTTCCGCTCATCAATTTTTATTTACATTAAATAACAAATACATATATTAATGGCATGTGTCAAAATCTCATTTGATAATTAATTAATATGTATCTAATCAAATTATGTATCAAATACAAATACATAATAATTACGATTGACCAAAATCCCTCAAAAATGTGTTTTTCGTTTAACCAATTAAACGATTCGAATTAACTCATTTAATCCGATGAAGTATTATAAATAATTTGTATTATTCATAACGCGTTGCCCAGGTGCTCAACGAGTACACTTCACATTGTGGGACTCTCTAAGTTTAGGTTTATCCGTCAAGAAATCCAATTTCGTGTCCATAATTCACCCACTCATGAATTATGATGATCACAGATAATCTCACTAAACTATATAAGTCGAGGTCATTGCATACGTATAATCCTTCCGTCACTGGCTATTCATATTATACCTAGGATATAGATAAGAACGTCAAATCATTTCGGTATAATATAGTCGAGTTTTTAAATTTACGATCTCTAAATAACACTCGAAACTGATTTCCGAAGTTATACCATGGCCATGGATTTACTAGATCGTAAACACTTGTAGGATGCATATGCTCTGTACACAGGACTAACAGATTCTATCTTGATACGCACTAGATATCATGAGCATCAGTCCACACCGCACGAACAGGCGGAGGTCTGATCTAAATAGATCGATGACGTGACTGATGAGAATATTTTATTTAGTTTCTCAGGTTTGATGAATATTTTGATGTGTTTTAGTTTATTTTGCAGATAAAATAAAATTGAGACTCAATGGAATCATTTAGGACGAAATGTGGAATAAATTAGGGTAAAAACTGGACTTGTGTAACGACCGATAGATGTTACTACTATCTACGACGATATTTTTCCGTACAAGACCAAGGAATGTAAAATAAATCATGAAGGGATTCAGATACAGTTATGAAAAGACTTCGGGAACGATCGGAAAAATTTTCGAGATCCCGAGAATAAACTGTACAGTGTGCCCTTTTATACTATATATAATATTTTGGGCATAACTTTTTCATACAAACTCGGAATTTTATAAATTTTATATCATCGGAAAGCTTAGACCAATACCTAAAACTTTCGTATTAAATATATTTTTGCAATCGGACCAGAACCGGGTCAAAAGTGCAAGTCAAAATCTGCGTGAATAGTGATTTCGGGCTTAAATGATAAAACACCAAACTTCTTCCTTTTTCTAGACAATTCTACACCTCTCTAGTATTATTTAAGTCCCTCTATATAAGGGAAACACTATTCCTTATTACCAAGGAAATTAAAACAAAAACAAAAATGAAAAGAGAGAGAGCAAAACCGTAGAAGAGAAATGGAGGGAAAAAAAAGAGAAAGAAAATGAAGAAGAAGAAATGAGAAGGAAGAAGAAGGAGAGAAAGGAAGAAGGAATGGAGAAAAAGAAACAAAAAGGCTTTCCCATTCTTGAAGCTTTGTGGAAGGTGAAGAAAAATCAAGAGGAAGAAGGTAAGAAATGCAAGACCCATTTTTGAAATTCTAGGATTTTGATAAATTGATACTTATATTGTGATAATGATCTAGTTTTAAAGTTAATAGCATGTTTAATAGGAGTTAAAACAATGGATAGTTAAGGAATTTTGGATGGTTAAGTTTTGGATAAAACTTGGTAGAATGGGTATAATGGGTTAGGAATTGATTTGATTTGATGATAAATTGATGGTTTAGATGATGAAGAAATGGGTGATGATGTTGGCTAAATTAGTTTGAAATGCTTAAAGAATTATTTAGTAATGTTAGTAAGTGATTTAGTGAATAAAGAAATGAATTGAAGGTTGGATGTGTGTGAATTTGAGTAAAAGATGATGTTTTATATTTTGTTTTTTGTATTTGAAGAGTCAAACAAGGAAGAATAAATAGAGTAGTGAATGAGAACTTGACAGTGAGTTGGTATGCTAGACTTTCTGCATAGGCTGTGATATTTAGGTTATAACATGAGTTTTAGGTATCCGTTTGACAAGCCGAGAAATTTCTGAGTAATAAAAGCAGAGTCATGATGTAACAATCATAAATTCATATTCAAAATTCAGATTTTTAGACTTAAGAGAGAGTCGTACCGAATTTTCAAACTTGGCAGCACTGCAGTAACTACTACTGGTTCTGTGGTAACAGAACAAGGTGTAAAGAAAACTTATAATTTTTGTTCTAAAAGTCAAAATCAAGTTTCGTAAATTTTGGGTACTTTAGACACATAAGGAGTAACATATCCAAAATTTAGAATTTTTGGACTTGAGACGAGGTCGGAACGAATTTTGAAGATGGGCGACCTGCTGCCCTAGTGCCCAGTTTTTTCTGTTGGACAGCCCTTAAATTTCGGCCTATAGGTTGAGTTTCTGAAGTCCAAATCGAGATCCGTAAAAAATATCATAAAGTAGACTCATAGATGAGTATTCTATAAAAACTTTAGCTCCAGAACTGATCCCCTCTATTTATACCGAATTTTCAAATTCAGGTCACTGTCAGTGACTCTTCTGTTTTGATGTAGGAGTTGTAGACGCGTAAAATGATTTGCGTAACCGCGAAACGAACCTCGTAAAAACTCTGTAGGGTGCTTTAACGTGTTAGAAAGACAGCGGGGGTGATAATTCATGCATTTCACGTTTATTCTTATCTATGGGAATATTCTCGTTATAGTAGCTAACAAATTTGTTCTTATTCATATATTTAGATCGACCTCAAGATTCTCAGCGGCCTTCCACCCCGTGAAGGGACTCATCTTAGCCGTATTCAGTGAGTGGACACTTTCCTTTTTACTAGATTTTCATATCGTATTTTGATATCATACTTATTTTTATGCCTTATGGCGTTAGACTTCTTAATTGCTGTTATTACATGATTTTTATTTTTTATGCTTTGTTTTAGTTGTGCTTTACATATAAAAGTTTTTAAAATATGAGTTTTAATTTATTTCGGGGTATGAGGTAAAACCTCACCCCCAGTATGTAACTTGAGATTCAGATGGAATTGACGGATACATAGAGCATGTGCACATGTTGAGGACTGGAGGGACGCCCCTGGATCCTCAGCGCTCAGATGGTACATTCCTGGGCGGAGATGCTCCTTCGGGCGGAGATGCGCCTTCGGACGGAGATGCGCCTTCGGGCGGAGATGCGCCTACGGGCGGAGATTCTTTTTTCAGAAAAAAGATTTCAATTTTCAGTTTTCAAATTCTCAGTACTCAGATTTCGGAGTTTCAGAACATAGTTTTCATAACTTAGATTTTGGAAAATAGTTTTCAGAAATACTGGATATTCAGTAATAGATTTCAGAAATCAGTGTTTTAAAGGCAGTTTTCCGAATACAAAGTTTTTATGTAAGATGTTTTGAAAACATGATTTTAAAGCTAAAAGATTTTTATCAGTTTTTAGGGATTTCAGGAGGACAAGCTCGGGATGGGATACTGATGCAGTCACTAGGGATGGAGTCCACCAGTACAGAGTCCCAAAGCATAAGAGTCAAGTTCAAAGTCAAAGTATTTTAATGCATTAGTGTTGTAGTAGTCATTATAAGTATCTATTAAAGTATTGTAAAAAGAAGTATTTCTGAGTATGCATTTATGAGTAATAAGAGTATTTTATGTTGATTTAGTTATAGTCTTCATGTATGACATGACATTCATATAATTTAGAATACAGTCAGTTAGTTAGAGGCTTATGGGGTAGTACAGCTATCCCCTGCCGGTAACATCTCTCAGATCGGGGATGTTACAACTTGACATTTTGATTTTGGAGATTGGAAACTTGAAATGGTGTTCTAACGAAGTACAATTTCGGAAATTCTAACTTTACATAATTGTCGTATTTTTGCCATAACCTTTTACTCCGATATCGGATTGAGATGATTCAAGTTCCAAATTAAAGATAATTCAAAGATATACAACTTTAAAGTTCATAATAATTTCGAATTCTGAAGGTTCCATGACCGAAATTGATAAAATATTCGGAAGTATGTTATGTGTAATTATTTAAGTCATTTTCAAAATAAAAAAATAAAAAAATAAAAAATTGTCAAACGTCCACCAAACATGCTTGCATGTTTAGTGGAGGATTTGGTGTCATGTTTGGTGCCATATTGGTGCCATGTTTGATGCCATGTTTGGTGCCATGTTTGGTGGAGTAATTGGTGGAGAAATTGGTGGAAGCCTTTTGATTTGCCTATAAATTCCAAGCTAAACTTTGTAAAATTTTCATGCTTTTTTTGGAGGAATTTCTCCATGAAAACATAAATGAAAGTGTCTTGTGTATTTATTTACGTTTTATTTTTTATTTAATTAATAATATTTTGTGTGTTTCACTTACAACATGAGCAGGTAATCTCATTCTACTGCGTGTGTAAAAGTGACACTTTTAATATAATAAATTATATTACTCTCCCTTATTTTAATTAAAATTTGGATTAGTTAGTTACCGCCTATATGGTCGGTTTAGGTGACAACTTATTTACCGCTTATATGGTCGGTTTTATATTTCAGACGTAGTTTCCGTCTATATGGTCGGTTTAGCTAATAACCTTGTTACCGCCTATATGGTCGGTTGGATTTAATTGAGACAAATGGAATTACCGTCTCTTTATGGTCTGGTTAAATATAATTAATTAATCGGTAAACATTGATAATAAGGGAGATTTTTAATTTTGAAATATTAAAAGTGGATCCTCTAACCCAATAATTTCTTTATTATTTTATTTACGTTTTTAATTTCCAACTTTTACTTTATGTCTTTTATTTTATTTAAGCTTTCACTAGCCTTAGATATGTGTTGTAACTAAGCTGTTATCAGGAGTTGTGATAATTTCCAATATCACTGGTTTATAAGGGGTTAATTTATGGTTTGGGTTATATAAAGGTTTATATATGAGTCTAGTCTTAATGCTTCTTGTTAACTGGCCATTAATAAAATTGATCTGGTAAACTTAAAATAAACTTGGAAAATAAATTTTAGGTTTAAACCTTAGACTCAATAACCCACGACCTTCCCTGAGGATATATAACCTTTAATAGATTTCCTTACGGAAAGGAATATACCTACCGCGCGGGGGTTAGCCATAATTGGAACTTAATCTTAATAAATTCAGGTAACTTGGTTGACATAAGAATATGATTAATTGGGTTATACTGGATATTTGTATATTACCATCGGAAGAGGCTTTTATATATTTTCGTGTTCCAGTTAATAAACCAATATATTGCACAAACGTAAGATAACTACTTCATCTTTTAAATATATTGGAAGGATTAACAACCCTAAATAGTTTCATAATATTGAATTTTCATCAATTTACTTTTGTACAATTTTATCTACTTGTTTTAAGTTTAAAGTCATCATCCAATCAAACAATCAATCTATTAGATACTTGTAATAATTTAGATTCATAAATTAATATCTTTGGTATTAAGTCCTAATTGACCGACGTAATCACACGCGTATAACACAAGCGTACGTATCGTTCAAGTAGTATAAAAAATATCGATCCCACTAGGACTTAGTATAAAAAGTATCGTTCAAGTAGATAAATTAATATCTTTCACTATTAGTTTTGGGGTTAAATACGTTACTTGTGTCTAATTTCTTTTTACTTACTATTTATGTTTTCTTCTTTTTCAGGTTCTTATACACTACATGAGACGAACTAAAAGCTTTGAAATCCGACCACTTGACCCAAAGATTGAAGGAATTTTCAGACAGTTGAGAAGGGAAGGCGAGAAGGCCAAGAAACACTTATCAACATGGAACCTGAACCTTTAGAGGTTGCACCATCAATTCTCATTCAAGACAGAACCATTGCGGTGGTTGACGGCTTTATCTCCTGTATTGTTGTAGGCATTGCATTTCTGGATGTGAAACCCGATGATGAGCCTCATTTGGAGGCACTATCTTTTAAGTCGCGGAAATCACGGAAAACGGACGTCGGAAGGGAAGAGTCAAGAATTGACGTTTTGTTGGATTTAGTTCACGTGTTTAGTTTCGGGTTCGCTGTTGGACCTCCGTTTTAAAACTTAACCTTAGCCCAAGCCCATTAAATCACATCCAATAATAATTAAAACATTTAAAATATATGTCACAAATTAAAATAATTAAAACATTTAAAACACATGTCACAAATTTTAAATTAATACACAAATTAAATTGAAATTAAACCAAATTTAATTAAAACGAATTAAAGTGGAATTAAAATAACTAAATGAAATTAAATTAAATAACCTAAATTAAATTAATTAAATGATATACCAACTAAATAAAATATTAAAATAAATAAAATATTAATTAAGTCATCAACCAATTAAAATCCAACACAAATAAATACCAATTAAATTAAACTAATATTTAATTAAAATTAAATACCAAAATGGAATAATTCACTTCCAAATTAAAATCAAATCAAAATAAATCTAATTAAATTAAATATAATCAAAATCTAATTAAATTTCTAATTTACATAAATCATTTCCAAATTAATTAAATCACTCCCCTAATTTAAGAAATTCCCACCAAAAATACATTATTCTTTCCCCTTTAAAATTAAATAATTAAAATAAATCCATAGATTAATTGATTTTATTTCCTTAAAAAACCATGCACTCATTATATAAACACAACACAAACAAAACCATAAGGTCTGCTCTCTCCTCTCTCTCACATCTTTCACGACAAAACACAAAAAATAACCCTAAAACACTTACACGATAAAAAGAAAATAAACATCAAGAGCCTCATCCCTTCATGCATGCCTAGCCTCACTCAGCCCGTAACTACCCAATGAAACCCTAGCAGATCAAGCACCCGACGCCACAAAGCAAACCTTCATCAGCCTTCATTTCACCCTCACGGCACAAACCATACACACAGTAGAACAAGCCTTGGCAAACCAACATAACAAATAAAACCTAAAACAAATCCTAACAGCCCCTAACTACCCTTCACGCATCAACCCCACTGACCTCTCTCTCACTCTCGGCCCCCCTGACTCCATTAGCCTCCACGCATCCCCTTACCAAGAACCCTGCACGCATCCCTCACGCTTAGCCTACGCCCAACACGCACTTAACCCTCATTTTTCACGTTAATCAACAGCTAGCAAACCTTCACGGCTCCACGCCTTCACGCTCAAAGCACACAAAGCCTCACATGTAACCTACCCACTCAAACAATTCACAGGAGCAAGACTCATAGCCACACGGCTATGCATAAATTGCACTCAACATGCACTAACCGACCTCACCCATAAACCAACTCCATACACGCCACCTGCCCCATTTTAGCATACTCAACTCACGCAAATTGTCATAGTTTTGCCCTCCCATACATTAACCGTTCACTGCCCCATTAGCCAATTCCTAGCCGAACAACAGCCCCTCACCAAAATAAGCCTTATAACCGAACAATAACCAAGCTGAAAACAATCCCTAAATCTCTGAAAACTGCCGCAAAACACACTCAAAACAGCAGCCCTGCACCCCTAAAACGCCTAAAAACTGCACTAAAAAAAACTGCACTCTAAGTCTCTTTAATTACCGAAAAACAGCAACCCAAATCACGCTTAAAAACGCAAAACAGTGACTTTGAAGATCTGAAACCGTGAGCAGAAAATACAGAGAAAACAGCAGCAAAACGGAGACCAAACAGTGAGCAAAACAGCAAAACAGTGAGCTAAGACGCCAAACCAGTGAACTGGAGAAGTTGAGGAGCTTTACCCTTCCGATCTCCGTGAAACGTAAGTCCGAAAGTCGGTAAAAAATGTTAGACCTGAGGGTATTTTTCACATCCGTTTTCAGTTTTATTTTTATTATTTATTAAGTTTCGTTTGCATGATTATTATGGATTGATGCATGATTGTGGCGCTTTATTAAAATGAAAAATGTGTCACCTCTCGTGGTATATAGGATGGAAACCCGGACATAAATTTCATAGCCGATTCCGAATGGACGGTAGTATGATCTGCACTCGGGATACAACTCCACATACCATTTGAGCAAACGACGCATATTTTATTTTATGTTGTTTTGATGTGTTATTATTCATTATTTAATTTTCGCATATTACTTGTTCGTGTAATGATATGATCGAGCGCATAGGCTTAGTAAGTGCGATGAAAGGTCCTCGAATTGAAGGGGTTAAAATCCTTTACCACGATGCTTCGTCGTGCCGGTCAATGTATATTCGATTGGATGTGAGATATGTTCAATCGGGTATACGAAATCTGATATTTTTACATTTACCTTTTTGTTTCATATATATGCATTGAGATAAGCGCATGGGCTTAGTAAGTGCGATGAAAGGTCCTCTAATTGAAGAGGTTAAAAATCCTTTACCATTATGCTTCACCGCGCCGGACGATGTGTATTCGATTGGATGTAAAACAATGTTCAATCGGGTATACGAAATCCGATATCTTTGTATTTACTTTTGTTTCATATATATATGCATTGAGATAAGCGCATGGGCTTAGTAAGTGCAGTGAAAGGTCCTCTAATTGAAGAGGTTAAAATCCTTTACCACGATGCTTCGCCGCGCCGGATAACTTTGTATTCACTTTTGTTTCATATGTATGCATTGTGTTATATGCGCATGGGCCTAGTAAGTCGGATTAAAGGTCCTCCACTTGGAGGGATAAAAAGCCTACGGTCTACCTTTACCGCAATACTTCGCCGCGCTTTGTTATTTACTTTTCGTTATGTGTTATTTATTTATCATTCGAACATTATCATTTCATTCATGCATTTTATTTGTTGCACGTTATTATGCATGCATGCGCATGGGCTTAACTAGGGTGGGTTAAAAGTCCTCTATTCGAGGGAAAATGCCTTAAGGCTACCTTACCACGATGTTCTACCGCGCTGTTTATCACGCGATTTATCGCTGTTTTTACAAAACACCATTTTGTTCATATATTTTATTTGTTGCACGTTATTATGCATGCATGCGCATGGGCTTAACTATGGTGGGTTAAAGGTCCTCTATTCAAGGGAAAATGCCTTAGGGCTACCTTACCACGATGTTTTGCCGCGCTGTTTATTACGCGATTTATCGCTGTTTTGTAAAATATCATTTTATTCATGCATTTTATTTATGTTCATTATGCAATGTTTTTCCGTGCTTTCTTTTCCATATTATTCATTCATATGACATCTCATTGCATAATCTTGCATCACATATAACATGCTTAATTGAAAATTTCTAGTAGTTATATGAGTATAGGCACACATTGCATTTCTCTTCTTCTTGGTATTCCTTCCTTTCACTCCTGTTAGCCACATTCTTTGGCATTACATCATGGCACGTTTATCTTTAATATATAGATGTATCTTTAATTGTTCCTCTTTCGCGTATTTGAATTTTCATCTTTTATCCCTTCATGTCATGCGCTTGTTTTGACTCCGTTTATTATGTGGTTATTTTGATCTTATTTCATATGCTTTTATAATGCGCTTATAACATGATATGTTCGCCGTTATTTTGATTTCCTTTATATTTCATGCCAATATTGCTATGGTTGTCTTGTGTTTATGTTTGCATGAATATTGAATTCTTATGATGTCATATGTTTGCTATTGAAAAAGACTTTATCTTCATGCATGTGAACTTAGGATTATGGTGCACTCTTGGAAATAAGTGTTATTTAGGCTCGATTAAATTATTACACAAATCCTTTCATTACAAGTGACATAAGTAAGGGACCATTCTGAACCAACGGTTTGAGGTCTTCCCTTACGAGGGGTGAGTGTGGCCTTAAATCTCATTTTCCCGGTTCACACCGGGTGGCGACTCCATCATTCTCCGGTTTAGTCCCCCGTGGCTACTCTGTACTCCCAATCGGGCCGCGAGCTCGGAACAGCATGCTTCGCCCAAGTTTTCCTGTGTCACCACAATTATACTTCCTCATTTACCATAAAATGCGTGTGACATCAAAACATGCATCCAGATGATACAGTAGTCAGTTCAATTTGGGGGAATGCAACTGAAGATCCTAATGCCCACATCAGTAACTTTCTAGAAGTTTACAGTGTTAGAGATATGCCCTATATCCAACTTGTGGATGGGCTATATGTATATGTATTTGTAATATTTTCATTAATTAATAAAATGATAATCTTTATTAAACGTCTCTTATATAACTTATATGAATCATCAAACACTGTTATAAAGCCCTTGGAATAATAAGATGATGGCTTCCACGTCTTATGAGAATCAATACTCTTAAACGTTCCTAGTTATAGTTTTGTGAATAATCTAGGCGTTCATAAAGTGGAGAGACTAGCATGATGATATGATCCGCCCTTAAGTGGAATAGCAGATCTCATAGGCTACTAGCGGAGATCCGTCCGCTTGGTGTATCACATGGATGCATGAGTTGCTTGTGTCTATCGAACTGACCACCGAAAGTTTTCACATGGAGTGTTTATCCCATGTGTTTATGAGAACTTTCATGTATCGATTGTATGACTAGTTCTTAGACTTGAGGTCTTTACAATCTTATGTGTGGATTAAATAACTTTGACATTCTCCTTCTCCGGTTCAAAATATCCAGTTATAAGGGTATGATTGGGTCATTTGTGGAAACATGTGAAGTTTGTAAATATACAACTGAGAATCGCCACTCTCTCAGATAATATTTTCTTACAAAAGTAGTATTCCAGTTCACGGGTTGATATGTGTGATCATTGCTTGAGACTGTGGCTACAGCAGAAGAATCATGTGAGATTCTTGGGTTAGCACGATTCATGACACTATCGACATCATACCTTTGACTATATGGGTAGACACTTTCCGTACCCTAGGTCAAAAGGTGGAGATACAGTGAGGCAATGGACCGTATCATATGTAAATCGCATACAAAATGGGTATATAGCTTTCCTTTTCATTTGGTGGCCTTGGCATGTTGCTAGATGTCAACCTTGGTTATTGAAATTGAACGACCATCTGATTGGAGGATAATTTATGTTCGATTAAATTATCACGATTCATTTCATGTCCAACTTGAGATGAACCCAAAAGGTCAAACACAACAAAGTCGAAATCAATGGTTAATAGTGCATAATACAAATTTAACAGCATATATGATTGTTATAGGAATTGTCCATAAATGGTTCAATATGTTTAATTATTGAACAGATCATTTATGAGGTTTTATAATGGCTTAGGGATTGGTGAATGACGATAGGGGCACTTTGGGAATTGGAATAAATAAATAAATGTGAATAGTAACATGAATAGCAACATGAATAGTAAATTTTTTTTATTTGTTATTTGTTTTGATTCCAATTCGACCCAAACTCTTATTAGGGTTTTATAATCTCATTAAATCATTAAATTAAGATCCAATGGCTAAGATTAAATTAGCATTTATCCCACATCAGATTCTTAATTAATTTTGTTGTCTTTGGAGCACCTATATAAACCCAAAGAATTCTTTACAAATTTTAACACCAAAACCTTTCATATCTTTGGTTTATATAAGTGAGCAACTCTAAGGTTTAAGAGTAAGCCTCTGATTAGAGGATCTTTAAGTCTAATTGACTAGAGGAATCTCAAGTTAAAAGTTTTGAGGTATTTGCCTAGGCTAGCACCAAGGGCAAAATACCAGTGCACTCAAGTCGTAGTATTGCCGTTGAGTTTTGGCTTTGGTGTGTGCACCTTTGGAAGCCACACACTTGGGTGGCTCTTTGGAAAGTGGAAGAGCTTGCTGAGTTCGTGAAAAGCTTGTAGATTGGAGGGTAGACTGGAGGAGTCTTCGGTTCAAGTAAGTCTTTTTCTTTCTTTATTTTAATTAGAGTTCTTATAATAGTTAGCATGTTTGGGTTTATGTTCTTTACATGTTTTTAGGAGTTTTTATACTTAGAATATATAGTAACATGCCTAGGCTTGAAGAATAATCAAAATAAATAGATCTTGAGTAAAGGGATAGCGGCATCATAATTTTTAAATTTTTCCGATGTGCACTTGCGGCCGCTTACCAACATGTGGCACTTTCAATTATAACCGAGCGGCTGAAGAAGCCATGAGACTGCGAGTTTTTCCATATTCCTTAAAAGACAGAGCTAAGGCTTGGCTACATTCACTACCAGCAGGTTCCATCACAACTTGGAACACTCTAGCCACCAAATTCCTTGCAAAATACTTTCCACCCTCCAGAACTGCAAATCTGAGGAATGACATCACATCATTTATGCAACATGATTCAGAATCCTCTGTGAAGCTTGGGAAAAGTATAAGGATTTACTCAGAAAATGTCCTCACCATGAGATTGCAAAGTGGCTACAAGTCCAAACTTTCTATAATGGATTTTCTGGACTGATGAGAACCACAATTGATGCTGCTGCTGGAAGAGCTTTAATGGAAAAAGGAGAACATCAAGCCTGAGACTTAATTAAAGAAATAGTCAATAACAATTCTTTATGGCCAACAGAGAGGAGATGATCCAAAAAATTACTGAAATTTATGAAGTTGGAGCCAACACAGTAGTAAATGCCAAGCTGGATCAAACATGTAAATTCATGGAGACTCTACCATGCAAGGCAATATTGGACCCACAAGCTCACCATATGAATGAACACCAGAGCCAAACCAACATGAAGAGACGGTTAATTATGTCAACAATTTCAATAGACAGAGGAACAATCCATATTCCAACACCTACAACCCAAGGTGGAGGAATCATCCCAACTTCGCATGGAGCAACAATTCAGAGCAAAAGAACTATCCACTACCTGAATTATAACACCAGAACAAATGCCAGGAGCATGAAAAAGAACTAGAAATAGCGGAAGTGCTAGCTCATTAAAAAATATGATGTTATGTTTAAGAGCCAATCAACATCTATAAAAGCACTGGAAAATCAAATTGGATAACTAGCCAATGCTCAGAGTTACAGACCTCCAGGTAACCTTCCTAGCAACACAGAACCAAATCCATGGAACATAGGGAGAAGCAATGTCAAGCCATTACTTTAAAAAGCGGTATTGAAATCAACAAAGATGTTGGAATCAAGGCATCCATCAAAGAAGTTCAAAAAGAAGCAGTTCCACAAATGGAGGCAAAAAAAGCAAAGGAAAAAAATCAAGAAAAATTCATTCCACCTTCACCTTTTCCATGGCGTCTCCAGAAAAATAAACTGGACAAGCATTTTGCTCGATTCTTGGAGGTCTTTAAAAAGATGCACATCAACAATCCATTTGCAGAATCATTGGAAGAAATGCCTAGCTATGTCAAATTTATGAAAGATATTCTTTCACGAAAGCGGAGATTAGGAGATTTCGAGACAGTAGCATTGACAGAAGAATGTAGCGCCATCATTCAGAGGAAACTTCCCGAAAGTTGAAAGATCCTGGCAGTTTTACTGTCCTATGCACCATTGGAGAACATTATATCGGTAAGACTTTATGTGATTTAGGTGCAAGTGTTAATTCAATACTTTTTTCTATTTACAAGAAACTACAAATTGGAGAAACAATGCCCACCTCAGTCTCTCTGTAACTTGCTGATAGAACGCTCATATTTCCGAGAGGAGTAGTTGAAGATGTGCTCTTCAAAGTTGACAAACTCATTCTCCCAGCAGATTTCATTATCCTTGACATAGAGGAAGACAAAGATGTACCTATCATCCCCGGGAGACCATTCTTGATTACAGGTCGAACTGTTATTGATGTGCAAAAAGGAGAACTAACCATGAAATTGTAAGACCAAGAAGTTACCTTCAATGTTTTTAAAGACATGAAATTCTCGAGTGATGAAAAGGAGGAGGAATGCTTTAGAATTGATGTTGTCGATAGTATCATTCAGGGTACTGATATAATTCCCACAGATAATCTTGAAGCTTGCATCACCAACATGACTGACAGCGAACTAGATGCTGAAATTCTGGAATGTACCAACTACCTTGACAAACCATTTTGCTTCAAAACGACATGACAAGTGGAAAGTCTAGCACTATCGAAAAAGAGCAAATCAAGCCTTCGATTGAAGAACAACCACAGTTGGAGCTAAATTTACTCCTGAGTCATCTCAGGTATGCATTCTTAGGAAACTCTTCTTAATTACATGTGATTATTTCTTATTCGCTAACATGGGAGCAGGAAGAAAAGTTGTTGAGAGTGTTACAATAACACAAAAAGCCATTGAATGGACTATAGCAGACATTCGAGGCATTAGTCCATCATTTTGCATGCATAAAATTTTGATGAACGATAAGTACAAACTGTTAGTGTTCCTAAAACATGCCAAGATCTATGAGACATGATTCATGTGTGTGAATATTCAAAGAAGTTACGGAAATAGACTTACATTGAATGGTAGAGATTTCAAAATTTTGAGTGTTATTTAGAAGCTCCAAGCTTTGTATATTGAAACCAATCCAAGGGTGAGTTTCCCTATCACCTCACTAAACACCTTAAGTGTTAGCTTGCTTGATTTTTGAAGCAAAATCAAAGAGATGGTTGAGAGAGGCTCATGGCATTAGGGTTTCTAGGAGAGAGATATATTTGTTTTGTATATTAGGCTTACTTAATACCAAACTTGGTTGTTGAGGGTTTTGGTTTCAAAAAGCAAAACTTGGTAGGTGAAAAGCAAGTGGTATTTGATTAAATGCCACCAACCTTTCCAACCACCACCTTCACATGTGTGAAATGGGCCCCACCCCTTTTGAATTCAAAATTCAAATGGTCTCAACAAATAAGCTTTGGGCCCGGATCCGTTTAATCCGACTAAACGAATTTTTCCGTCGCTTAATAATTAAATCTAATTTAATTAAATAATGATGCCTCGTAAAATAATTACAAAAGTCGCTTACGAATTAGTTTTAAATTAATTTGTTCACTTGTATTAAAGTCCAACTTTAATTACGTATTAAAATCTAATTTTTAATTAATATATCTGATATATTATTTTAGGCCAAATAAATAAATTAAATAGAAAAATCCAATTAAATTTTTAAATTTATTTTACCGATAAATTCTTAATTAATCACGTTCTCTCTTCCACACGTATTTAATCCCAAAATAAATGTTACCGTAATTAATCCCAGATTAATTTTCTCTCACATAATTAATCCTATATTAATTCTATTTGAGCCAAGTGTCATCGGTGAATCTTTGGGAAGCGACCCAAGAGATCCATGGATATGTTGGCAGTAAATCCGGTTGTCGGACTATCCGAACACGTGCGTACCTCTACCATATTCTTACCGATTTACAAGACATGGTTGGCTTCTAGAAAAGCACCGTGCCTACCCAATTCTCCAGAAATATTCAACAAAGAATATATAATCTATATCAAGCGTAGTATACTAAGTATTGCGTATTGCGTATTGTGATCCAGTGTCGGATGTCACAAGCTAGGCTTGGGGCTGGAATTGTGTTTGCCCCGTACGAAGCATATATCGGATCACTAGCAACTAGTCTCTTTAATCGGATAATCATGACGTAGTCATATTATCCCGATGACTGCAGTACTTTAGAGTACTAGTTCTGTATCCCTGCGTGATCATCATCTCCACATGACTGAAGTGATATTCCATCTTGACATCACATCCAACACACTACGACTCTCAGTATACCCAAAGGAGGGGTAAACAGAACCTGTTAAAGCTCTGGACGACCAAAACTAAAGCGTACTAATTGTCACAAGTATTAGTGATGCAAGTCTCAGGTTAAAACCAAATACACCTACCCTGATTGTGGAGTCCCATAGACACGTAGTCATACTACCAATGGGATTCCTAGGGGCCTATCCAGAGTGAAGCTGTTTCCGTACCATCGGTAAACAAAACCTTTTATTACACTTACATGGGTATTCAATACCTAAATATATGAGAACTATGTCGTTACGCTTCCATAACACGCACAAGTGTAATGCTAGTCTACTCCGCATTATCGATGTCCAGTCTCGATAATACTACGACTAGTGATATTTAATGATTAAACCTTACGTGGATTAATAATGTCTCATATCTTATTAATCTGGTACTAATCATATGGACTTTTATCATATATATATATATATATATTATATATATATATATATATATATATCTCAGTAATCCAATAACAAATGATAAAAGAGCATTTTCCTTTGTCACATAGTTAATTTATATAACAACACCATGTTTTGTACAAATAGTGATGCTATGGGTCATAATTATCCAATAATCTCCCACTTGGCCTATAGCCAATCACTCAAGTGTCCTTCACCTGAACTATGTACGGGTTGCTCAAACTTCTGCTGAGAAACAGCTTTCGTCAGTGGATTTATAGTGTTATCATCTGATGCGTTTTATTCGATCATCACATCGCTACGATGTATGATCTGACGAATCAGATGAAATAGTCGAAGTACATACTTGGATCCTTGATGAGACAGTGATTCTTTAGCCTGTGTTGTAGCCTAGCTCAGCTGCTAACAGAACTATACCTAATCCAATTAGGATTATATAGATCCAAAATACTTTTTTTACTGCCTCAGCTGTAGCAATGTTCCGCTTTTATTATTTATTCGGCAACAGTATCTTACTTGGAAAATTTTCAGCTCACTGTTCCGTTATTCAAACTAAATATGTACCCTTATTTCGACTTAAAGCCGTCTTTGTCGGTTTGGAAACTTGCAACGGTAAACCTAGTCACTTCAAGTTCTCATTCTCCACAACTTAAGAAAGCATCCTTAGTTCGTTTGAGATACTTAAGGATATTCTTAACATCAATCATGTGTCTATCACCTGGATTGGCCTTATAGCGTCTACATATGCTCAAAGTATATGAGACATCAAGTCACATACATTTCAAAATGTATGAATACTGAGAGAGTGTCAGCAGCTTTCTAGATCTATCCCAGTCGATCTTTATTCCTAGAATGAAGCATGCTTCTCCCAGGTATTCCATGGAGAATTTAATGAAAGCCAAGCTTTCACCGATTATATTATGGGAATATTTTTTCCAAGAAATAATATATCATCATTAGATAGGACAATCATTGTCAGTGCGTTCCCAATAACCTTCTTATATACACAAGAATTATCTTCGTTTTGAATTAAATCATATAACATTATGATTACATCAAAATGATGGTTCCAAGAGTTCAATGCTTGCTTCAATCCATAAATGGATTGATTTAACTTGCAAACCTTGTTTGCATCTTTTAGCACGGAAAAAACCGTCAAAATATTATAAACATCCTCCAAAAGATTTCCATTAAGGAAAGTGGTTTTGATGTCCATTTACATATTTCGTAAACGAAATATGCAGTAATAGCAAGCATTGTCCAAATGGATTTAATCATGCCAACAAGTGAAAAAGTTTCGTCGTAGTAGACACTATGTCGTTGACGATACCCTTTCTATACAAGCCTAGCTGTGTACATTTGTATGTTGCCATCCAAGTATGTCTTTGTTGAAGACTCATATAGTACCAATAGGCACAATACCTTCTAGTACATCAATCAGTATCCAAACTTAGTTGTTATATATGGAATCTATTTCGGAATTCATGGCACTTTTCCATAAAGAGAGTCCTCATACGTAGCTGGTTCATCTTCCTCAATAAGATTGACATCTTCATGAGGTGAGATCAGAAACCCATACCTCCCAGATTGTTTTCTGACTCTCTTCACCTACGCGGTTCTTGTGTATTCGAAGATTATTGGTACAGTTTCATCCCTGATGAACTGTTGGTGTTCCGTGAGGATTCGGTGCCTGTAACAGTATTACTTCGAGTTTTACTTTCCTCTCACTTACCACTGCTTATAGGAATTCCTCTTAGTAAAACCGCATGAAGAGCAACAATTAGATTGTTCTCTTGTGAGTTGTATAAGTACTATACTTTGGTTTCCCTAGGACAACCTACAAATTAGGCACTTATCCGATTTGGATTCTAGTTTGGCATCAACCAAACATATGCCCGACAATCCCAAATCTTCAAGAATGAGAAACCTGGTTTCTTTCCTATTCATATCTAATATGAATTCTGTCTAACAGATTTACATGGAACCTTGTTCAAAATAAGTATTGCACTGTTTAATGCGTATCTCTAGAAGGAAATTGGTAGCTCAGAGCGACTTATCATTAACCTTCCTATGTCTAACAAAGTTTTGTTTCTCTTATCGGACATACCTTCAAATTGAGGTGTCTCGGGAGGAGTCCACTGTGAAATAATACCATACTCTTTCAAGTAATCTTGAAACTCATATATTTAAGTATTTTACACTATGGTCCGGTCGTAATATTTTTAATACTTTTACCAGTCTGTTTTCTTACTTTGTGTCGAAACACTCTTTGAATTACTCAAAAGTTTCTGACTTGTGTTTCATAAGATACACATAACCGTAACGCGATGCTACATCTGTAAAGGTTACGAAGTATTTATATCCACCTCTAGCCTAGCAAGACATGGGCCCACTTACGTCACTATGAACGAGGCCTAACGGATCGGTGGCACTTGCACTTTTACCAAGTAAAAGGTGTTTTAGGCACTTTGCCTAATAAACTAGATTCGTAGACATCATTTGAATTAAAATCAAATATGTCCTAGTATCCACTCTTCGAAAGTGTGGATATACGAGTCTTGTTAATGTGTCCCAGATAATAATGCCACTTTTAAGTCTCAATAGATTTATAAAGTTTGAGCTTTTGTTTGTCATATTATATGTTTGAGATTCATTTATATTCTAAAATATAAATACTGGTATTCACATCTAATGTGTTAATCTCAATATCATCTTTATAAACAAAACACTTAGTATTCTAAAATATAAAGGCATACCTGCAACGGGTTAAACTAGATATAGAGATAATGTTCCTAGTCAAACTAGGTACATTGTAACAGTTTCCTAATTTAAGTATATGCCGAAAGGGCAGTTCCAAAACTTAGGTTCCCACAGCCAAAACAGTGACTTTCGTCCCATTTCTGATTCGTAGGTCAATCTCACCTGAAGTCAGTATTCTGCTAATCAGCAGATCCCGCACATCAATACATATATTTATGTACCACATCCAGTATCTAAAATCCAATTTTAAAACCAGTAGTGGACATATTTATGACAAACATACCTGAAGTCAGAGCCTTGTCCGTCTTCATTTCCCTCATGTATGCATTGTCCATACGGAAGTCACGCTTCCAGTGACCCCGTTTGCCATAGTTTAGGCAGACATATTGGGATATGTCCTTTGTCTTCCTAGAAGACGGTGATGATTTTATCTTTGTCCCTTTTAGAAGCTCTGGCTCTGCCACCTTGAGCGTAGCCATCAACTCTCCAAGATTTTTTCTCTTGGTTCATAATGAACCTGCCCAGCAATTAGGCAGAGACTGTAAGATCAAATCTTTGGAAGTCCCAGCCTCGTAGATAATGCCAAGCTAACCTAGCTGTTCGATGTCAGCAATCATCTACGACACCTAGTACTTGACAGATGTACCTTCTAACATACGCTAGCGAAAGAGCTTCTTTTGAATTTTGTACTTCTAAGATCTAAGGTTAGATCTATGAAAATCCTTTAATTTCAACATCATGGTATAAGGATCTAATCCTTAGTTTTGACGATGAAATTAATGAGTCATTGCAGCAAAGAATAATGGATTGAGCACTAAATTTATCATCACTATGAGTCTTCCAAAGCTCATGCTCCACTATTTGCTTAACTCCGGGCTTAGGCTCAAGAGGTCGCTCTATCAAATAGATTAACTTCTCATCTCTCACGACTATCCTGAGATTCATTTTCCATTCTAGAAAATTATATCATTAAAGACATTTTCACCTAGGATTATGTTCTTTGACGCTAATCTTTCAGTTATCTTGATTGTTATAGTTCAACTATCCAATCAATGATTTCGGGTACAAGCTAATGTAATGATTACTATAGTCTAACTATATAACTAATTACAATTTAATTGATTAAATTCAGATATATTGATTACTATAATCCAATTATATAATCAATTATAAATGATCAATTAAATTCAAATATATTGATTACTATAATCCAATTATATAATCAACTATAAATGAAGTAGTTTGAATACAGTCCAACTATTTTATTAAAACAACAATTGAATATTAGTCCAACTAATGTATTTATATTTAAATAATTAATGACGAAAATGAAATAAGCGCGTATTGGCAAGTATCTAAATGAAATTGCAAATTTAATACTTGTCTCCCACTATTTTTCGGCGAGCCTCTAACCCTCTGTTGAGTACTCGGGAAACCTAGTTTCCTAGTGGGCTAGGATCCTGTTAAATAACATTCAACCTTGACTTTGGCCAACAAGTTGTATGATATTTAACTGGGTAGATCTTTAAGATCAATTGGATCTCATCCAATTCCTAGATCCGGTAGGTGGACTTCCAAGTCCGAAACATATATATAATACATATATGTCAATATATCCAATATATTTCCTAATCGTTTCCTCTGAATCAACTAAGCCTTGGATTTGGCTCAACAAGCTTAATGATTCCAGTTAAACGGGACCCATTGACTTTGGAAAGCTTCGTAATCCATGTCGATGAACAAGAAGTGACCGTGACTTTGGCCAACAAATCAGAACTTGCCCAAGACATGCGATATAGAACAAAGCCTTCATGGTTCAAACACATCCGCGATGGACAAAGGTCTTGACTTTGACCAACAAACCAATGCCAATCTTGGATCTTGAAAGAGAACCACTCAATGGTAGGAAAAACGCTTAATGTTAGTGTGAGGATTTTTCATGTAAATTGGCATACAATTTATTATCTTTGATTAGGTCTCATCATACACCCTTAAACATGCATTCTAAAAGCATAATAAGGCGCGAAATAATTTTAATAATAATACGCGGATGGGTATATAACAAACTTTATTCCTAGAATAAATCTATCCATTTCCTCTCTTCTCTACTAGCAATATTCTTACTTCTACCCAATTACATAATACAATAAAGAAACCTCATTTACATTGAGAGGAATTGGTAAAAAGAGAAATACAAAGAGTAAAGAGATAATAGGCTGGACACACATGTCTAATTTAATAAATTCTAAATTTACTACACAACAATTTACAAAATTGCCCTCACCCTTCTAATATCCATCTGATGTACATTATTCATTCAACACAACCATATATTCACACATAGCATGTTATTCAATCAATCTAATCCAATTAATTAATCTTTGAATTAATGACCCTCCAATATTCAAACAACTATTTGATTTGCGCGAGTCCAACTCATTTAAGAATAAATACTCAAAGTACGTATTCTTGAATTTAATCGAACTACATTTTAAATCCAATTTAATTGTATTCAATATTAATTCTAATTTAATTCCAAATTAAATAATTACATTTTTTAAGTGCCTTAAAGACTTGGATTCTAAATCCAATCTTAATGGGTCTTAAATGCCCAATTAACATTCAATGTCAATTTAATTAAAGTCCAATGAGCTTTTAATTAATTCTTAAGGAATGGACTTTGGCAACCAAAGCCCAATAAGAAATCACCATTTGCCATAAAATTAATTTTGGCCCATTAGGCCCAATTAAATATTTAAAAGCTCAATTATTATATTTGGACTTTATGTAATGGTTTTAGGCCCAATTTGGATCCAATCCAATTGTCCTAAACCAACTTGGCCTAACCAAGCCCATTAAGCCCATATACAATAATATTAGCCCAATTCCAAATTGAAGACCAATTTATTTAATTACAATATTCCAAATATCAAAATTATTAATTAAAGTGTATTAGTCATAATTAATTAGTTAAATTAATATTTAAAAAACATCAATTTATCTAATTAATCATGCTTTAACTAATAAACTTATGTCCAACACAAATTGAAGTAAAACAGTCAATTATAAAATGTTAAGGTTCACGGCAAAAGTGCATAAATAACATCCAATTTGATTTCAATCCAATTAAATCAACATACAAGATTTATTTCATGCTTTAAACTTATCCAATAGTCTAAAATCAAAAAATCACCATGAACAAATGCTAGGGTAGATTCGGCCATAGCTAAGAATTTTGAGGATTTTTTATCCAATCAATTTTTTACAAATCCTATCATGCATAACTCTAAGTTATCATATTCTAAGCATAACCAAACAATCAATTTGAAGAAATCATGCTCAAAATATAAAAGCCTCAAATTAAAGTATATGAACCCTAGAAAAAATCATGCTCAAAATTGGCTCATGATACCATTGTTAGTGTTCCTAGAACATGCCAAGGATCTATAAGACATGATTCATGTGTGTGAATATTCAAAGAAGTTGCAGAAATAGACTTATATTGAATGGTAGAGATTTCAAAATTTTGAGTGTTATTTGGAAGCTCTAAGTTTTGTATATTGAATCTAATCCAAGGGTGAGTTTCCCTATCACCTCACTAAACTCCTTAAGTGCTAGCTTGCTTGATTTTTGAAGCAAAATCAAATAGATGGTTGAGAGAGGCTCACGGCATTAGGGTTTCTAGGAGAGAGATATGTTTGTTTTATGTATTAGGTTTACTTAATACCTTTCAAAAAGCAAAACTTGGTAGGTGAAAAGCAAGTGGTATTTGATTAAATGCCACCAACCTTTCCAACCACCACCTTCACATGTGTGACATGTGTGAAGTGGGCCCCACCCCTTTTGAATTCAAAATTCAAATGGTCTTAATAAATAAGTTTTGGGCCCGGATCCATTTAATCCGACTCAACGAATTTTTCTGTCACTTAATAATTAAATCGAATTCAATTAAATAATGATGTCTCGTAAAATTATTACGAAAGTCGCTTACGAATTAGTTCTAAATTATTTGTTCGCTTGTATTAAAGTCCAACTTTAATTACGTATTAAAATCTAATTTTTAATTAATTTATCTGATATATTATTTTAGCTCAAATAAATAAATTAAATAGAAAAATCCAATTAAACTATTAAATTTATTTTACCGGTTAATTCTAAATTAATCGTGTTCTCTCTTCCGCATGTATTTAATCCCATAATAAATGTTACCACAATTATTTTCAGATTAATTTTCTCTCTCATAATTAATCCTAGATTAATTCTATTCGAGTCAAGTGTCATCGGTGAATCTTTGAGAAGCGACCCAAGAGATCCCTGGATATATTGGCAGTAAATCCGGTTGTTGGACTATCCGAACACGTGCGTACCTCTACCACGTTCTTACCGATTTATAAGACATGGTTGGCTTCTAGCAAAGCACTGTGCCTACCAAATTCTCCAGAAATATTCAACAAAGAATATATAATCTATATCAAGCGTAGTATACTAAGTATTGCGTATTGCAATCCAGTATCGGATGTCACATGCTAGGCCTGGGGCTGGAATTGTGTCTACCTCGTACGAAGCATATATCGGCACTAGCAACTAGTCTCTTTAATCGGATAATCATGACGTAGTCATATTATCCCGATGACTACTGTACTTTAGAATACTAGTTCTGTATCCATGTGTGATCATCATCTCTATATGACTGAAGTGATACTTCCATCTTGACATCACATCCAATACACTACGACTCTCAGTATACCCAGAAGAGGCGTACACAGAACCTGTTAAAGCCCCGGACAACCAAAACTAAAGCGTACTAATTGTCGTAAGTATTAGCGATGCAAGTCTCAGGTTAAGACCAAATACACCTACCCTGATTGTGGATTCCCATAGACACGTAGTCATACTACCAATGGGATTCCAAGGGGTCTATCCATAGCAAAGCTGTTTCCGTACCATTGGTAAACACGACCTCGTATTACACTTGCATGAGTATCCAATACCTAAATATATGAGAAGTATGTCGTTACGCTTCCATAACACACACAAGTGTAATACTAATGTATTCCGCATTATCGATGTCCAATCTCGATAATACTACGACTAGAGATATTTAATAATTAAACCTTACGTGGATTAATAATGTCTCATATCTTATTCATCTGGTACTAATCATATAGACTTTTATCATTTACATATATATCTCGGTAATCTAATTACAAATGATAAAAGAGAAATTTCCTTTGTCACATAGTTAATTTGTATAACAACACCATGTTCTGTACAAATAATGATGTTATGGGTCATAATTATCTAACACAAACCTACAGTGGAGCATCAACGGAAACTAAATCCAATCATGAAGGAGGTCGTGAGGAAAAATTTATCAAATGGTTGGATTCTGGTATCATCTACCCCATCTTTGACAGCACTTGGGTGATTCCTATACAATGTGTGCCAAAGAAATGAAGAATTATTGTAGTCACAAATGAAAAGAACGAGTTGATTCTAACAAGAACAGTGACTTGATTGAGAGTATGCATGGACTATAGGAAACTGAACAAAGCAACAAGGAAAGATCATTTTTCGCTGCCATTCATTGATCAGATGCTAGACAGACTAGCGGGACATGAATTCTATTATTTTCTTGACGGATAATCAGGGTACAATCAGATTGCCATCGCCCCATAAGATCAGGAGAAAACCACTTTTACATGTCCGCATGGTACTTTTCCTTTCTGTATGATGCCATTTGGACTATGTAATGCTCCTACCACATTTCAACGTTGTATGATGGCCATCTTCTCAAACATGCTAGAAAAAAGTATGGAAGTCTTCATGGATGATTTTTCTGTGTTTGGAGACTCGTTCGACCACTATTTGTAAAATCTAGAACAAGTGTTACAAAGGTGCAAAGATACTAACCTGGTACTTAACTGAGAGAAATGCCACTTCATGGTGCAGGAAGCCATCATCCTGGGATATCGGATCTCACAAAAGGGAATCAAGGTAGACAAAGCAAATATCGAGATAATTGAAAAACTACCTCCACCAACATCTATCAAAGAGATTCAGAGTTTTCTCGGACATGTAGTTTTTACAGGAGATTTATCAAAGATTTTTTCAAGATTGCTAAAATTTTATGCAATATTCTGGAAAAAGATGTGCCTTTTAACTTTACCAAAGAATGCCATGAAGCTTTTGAGATCCTGAAACAGAAGCTGGTCTCTGCTCACATTATAGTAGCACCAGACTGGACCCATCCATTTAAAGTGATGTGCCATGCTAGTGATTTTGCTGTAGATGCAGTTTTGGGACAACGTAAAGCAAAAAATTTCCATACCATTTACTACTCCAACAGAACTCTCAATGAAGCTCAACTCAACTACAAAACCACTAAAAGTAGTTGCTAGTAGTTGTGTTCGCTTTTAATAAATTCTGCTTTTATCTACTGGGTCCCAAAGTTGCGGTCTACACAGATCATTCAGCAATCAAATACTTGATCATGAAGAAAGATGCCAAGCCCAGATTGACCCATTGGATACTTCTACTACAAAAATTTGACGTGGAAATCTGAGGCAGGAAAGAGACAGAAAACCAAGTGGCAGATCACTTATCGAGGCTTGAGAATGGAGAAACATTTTTCCACATGAACAGTTATTCTCCAGGAAACAATAAGATGTCCCTTGGTATGCTGACTATGTCAACTACATAGTATCGGAAAAAAGGCCGTTGGAATGGACAACTCAACAATAGAGAAATTCTTCAAAGAAGTCAAGCATTATGTCTGGATGAGCCGTACCTGTTCCAACGATGTGTTGATCAATTACTGAAACGTTTTATTCCATAGTAGGAGGTCAATAGTGTTATGTAACATTGTCATTCATCACCATACGGTGGACACTTCAGCGGAAATAAAATTGTAGCCAAAGTCCTATAATTAGGTTTGTTTTGGCCCATTCTGTTTAAATATGCTTATCTTTTTGCTCTTCAATGTGACAGGTGCCAAAGAACATGGAATATTTCGAGGAGAAATGAAGGACCTTTGCAAAATATTCTGGAAGTAGAGATATTCGATGTGTGGGGGATTGATTTTATGGGACTCTTTGATCCATCATTCGGAAACATGTACATACTAGTTGCATAGACTACGTCTCCAAATGGGTTGAAGCAATAGCACTGCCATCAAATGATTCTAAAGTGGCGATAAAATTCTTTAAAAAGAATATTTTCACTCGCTTTGGAACACCTCAGACGATTATCAATGATGGTGGCACATATTTCTGTTATAGATACTTCGATGCACTCTTATCCAAATATGGAGTTACTCATAAAGTTTCAACTACTTACTATCCATAGTCAAATGGACAGGTTTCAAATAGAGAGATCAAAATAATTTTGGAAAGAACGGTTGGATCAACAAGGAAGGACTGGTCTGAAAAACTAGATGATGCATTATGGGCCTACCGGACAGCTTACAAGACATCCATTTGTATGTCCCCATATCGAATGGTGTTTGGGAAAGCGTGCCATCTGCCAGTTGAGCTTGAACACAAGGCGTACTAGGCACTGAAGAAGTTGAATCTTGATCTAAAAGCTGGTAGAGAAAAACGCTCCACCAACTCAACGAATTGGAGGAATTTCACCTACAAGCTTATGAAAATGCCAAAATATACAAAGAAAAGATGAAGAAATGACATGATAAAAAAAATAGTGCGTAGACAATTGGAGCCAGGGCAGCAGGTGTTTTTATACGATTCACATTTGAAATTTTTCCCTGGAAAGCTGAAATCAAAATGATCAGGTCCATTTGTGATTACTCAGGTTTTACCATACGGAGTTGTTGAGATATAAAACCCCAAGTCCAACAACACATTCAAAGTTAACAGCCAGCGTATCAAGCACTACTAAGGAGAATCAATTAAGTGAAAAAGTTTCACACTTTCAGATCCAGCCTAACATTCAGGCAGTCATGTTTAGCTGACGACGTTAAACTTAGCGCTAGTTGGGAGGCAACCCATGAAATTTGTGTATATATTCAGATTTGGTGTGTTTTATTTTTGTGTGTTTAATTTGTGTAGCTAAAGTCACATTTTATAATGGAAGACGTTCTCGCAAATCTTCACAAGAAATTTCTTTCTCTCACTCAAAACTCTCTAATGAAAGTCTGCAAGGCTCGTTTGGAACGAATGAGACTTCTGATTATCAAAAGTATTCCTAATGACATTCGTTGGATTATTGAAGCACGGGTCCGATTGGCAGGTGAGTCCTCTGACTCTTTTTGTTTCATATCCGCCTGGTTTAGGAAGAAACACCTATGCTAAAAAAAGAAGAGCTAAAAGAATGGGTGTTTGCTATAAATGTGCTCGTATGACATGTAATACTCGTTTTCGTTCTTTAGGAATGGTGTCTGATAACCGTACAGATAAAATTAAATTCATTAGAGATGGCTTGAGTAAGGAGTCTTTGGATGACATATCTAAGACTCTAGAGACGCATTCCAGTGGATATGTGCATCACGCAATTCATATGTTATATACATAATTTCGAAAAGAAAGACAATAGTTAAGTCTTGGGAATCTAACTCTAAAAGACCCTGTTTGCCAATTTATAAGAAAAGTGGATGGGAAGTTGTCCTTGAAACATAAACGTCATTCAAGCTGTTACTTTCTTTAAATATTATTTTCTTTGTCTTTAACTAATAATTGTGATTTGTTTTGTGATTTTCTTTTATTTTCTCCAACAGGATCCAGACTTTTTGACTTTCACGATATATTTTACTGTTTCACTGATAATTGTTATTTGGCATGTACAAGTGTTATTATTACTCACTCTTTTCAAGTGTTATAACTTCAACTCATCATTGCCGTCTTGAAGACATCCAGAGTAAAAATGGAAGCCACTTCAAGAAGACGAGTTGTAAACATCTATGTGTTCTGTGGTACTAGTGTTGGTTCTAAACCACAAGAGTTCGTTGAGGCAACACATTAATTGGATCGATCATAGCTGAAAGGAATATGCACATAGTATATGGCGGTAGTAGGAAGGAGGCATTCAAGTCTTGGGAATCATCCCAAAACCATTGGAAGATGCGAATCTTATTGGACCATCAAACGGAGAAGAGCTGATCATGTCAGGTATGTCCGAACGACTGGTAGAAATGATTAACCGTGCTGATGCTTTTATTATTTTTCCAGGTGGCTTGGGCACGATGGAGAAAATTTTACAGTGTTATCTTGGGCGAACTTGAACATACACCAGAAACCGATTGGACTGTTTAACGCTGATGGATTTTATGATTTTCTTTATGTATTTCTTGATGATGCCCGAAGAAATTGGTTCGTATTAAAACCTGTATAAGAACTCATCTTTACTGCCAGAACTGTCCTAGATTTAATTGACCAAATCTTAGCTTTTGAACCATAATTTGACCCTATCCTTTCCAAGATAAACTGGTTCGATAACGATCGTAGTAAAAAGCATTGGATAAATCTGGATCTTAACCTTTAATTGATATTTTTAGATGTAGAATTTCAGCTAACCAAGTACTATCTTCTAAACTCATCTTCTACTTTTTAAGACATTAGGGACAATGTCTCATTTAGGTTTAGGGGAGGGGAATAGTTGACTAGTATCTTGTTTTTATTGTGTTATTTTTAGTCAAAAAATTCAAAAAATAATTAAAAAAATTTAAAATTTTTTTAAAAAAAATATTTTGATTTTGTGTTTTTAATTTGATTAATCAGGTGAAATTGGTGTGAGATGGCTGTGTAAGGAATTTCCACTCCTGAGATGTATCTCAACTTATTTTGTAACAAGATAATTTTTGTTTATTTACTTTAGAATTATTTAATTTGTGAATTCTCCATAATACTGATTAAATTGGATCTTCATATGTTCAGTTGACATGTATTATCAACATGTATGGTAACATACAGCCATGAGATGTATTTGAAAAGTTTGTAATATTCAGTGCTCTAGTTTAATTGGAGGAAGCATCTAAAAAGCAATGGAATTAAAAAAAAAAATTTATGTGTATATATAAAAAAGAAAAAACGTCTGAGATCCGAGTCATTAAGTCTGTAGGGGTGTCTTAACACATAGTGCCCTAAAGCCAACTGGTTTGGGAGTCACTGGCCCAAAGCTCATTACATGGATTGAAGATGTTACTTTCTTTATTTTATGGGGAAAAAAAAGAGAGAGAGAGAGAAAAAAAAAAGAAAAAAATATATTGCTAAAAATGTGTGAATTCTGATATAACTTTAGGACAAAAATATTACTCTCTTTTCAAATACACTTATGAATATTCTGGCCACAATGATTTGATTATTACCTTGTTGGTTGTGTATATGAAGAATGGTAAAAATAATCGGAGAATTTACTTATTTGGTAATTTAGAAAGAAAGAAAACAACTACTAACTTGGATAAGAAGTTTCACTTGTTTAGTCACTAACTTGTTTATTCTATTTTCTCTTGTCTTTTAAATTTTGTATGCATTAGAATGACGTTTGTGGGTATCATCACTGTAAGCCCTCACGAGACTACAACTTGTCAGCTAGAGACACATATGGGTTTAAAGGCTTGTTGCATATGCTAAATGCAACCGTGATCCCTATTAAAGTGGCTTAGTTTAATTTTAATTGTTTATTGTATTGTATTTTTTATTTTGCTCAATGACTAGCAAAATTTTAGGTTTGGGGGTGTGATGAGCGGAAAATATAACAATATTTACCGCCCCTTTTACCTAATATTTTGTTTAGTTTCTCGGGTTTGATGAACGTTTTGATGTGTTTTAGTTATTTTGTAGATAAAATAAAATTGAGACTCAATGGAATTATTTAGGACGAAATGTGGAATAAATAAGGGTAAAAACTGGACTTTGACATTTAGATTTTGGAGATCGGAAACTTGAAATGGCATTCTAACGAAGTACAATTTCAGAAATTTCAACTTTGCGCAATTGTCGTATTTTGGCCATAACATTTTACTCCGATATCGAATTGAGGTGATTCAAGCTCCAGATTACATAAGACTCAAATATATACAACTTTGAAGTTCATAATAATTTCAAATTCTGAAGGTTCCATGACCGAAATTGGTAAAACATTCGAAAGTATGTTATGTGCAATTATTTAAGTCATTTTCAAAATAAAAAAATAAAAATTATCAAAGTTCCAACAAACGTGCTTGCATGTTTGGTGGAGGATTTGGTGTCATATTTGGTGCCATATTTGGTGTCATATTTGGTGTCATATTTGGTGTCATGTTTGATGACATGTTTGGTGGAGCAATTGGTGGAGAAATTGGTGGAAGCCTTTAGATTTGCCTATAAATACCAAGCTAAACTTAATAAATTTTTGATGCTTTCTTTGAAGGAATTTCTCCATGAAAACCTAAAGGAAAGTGTCTTATGTATTTATTTAAGTTTTCTTGTATTTTTTTTTATTTAATTAATAAATTTTGTGTGTTTTCATTTACAGCATGAGCAGGTAATCTCACTTTGCTGGGTGAAAAGTTGAGACTTTTAATATAATAAATTTTATTAATCTCTCTTATTTTAATTAAAATTTGGATTAATTAGTTACCGCCTATATGGTCGGTTTAGGTGACAACGTATTTACCGCCTATATGGTCGGTTTTCCATTTCAGACGTAGTTTCCACCTATATGGTCGATTTCGGTAATAATCTTGTTACCGCCTATAAGGGCGGTTGGATTTAATTGAGACAAATGGAATTACCGCCTTTATGGTCTAGTTAAATATAATTAATTGATCGATAAACATTGATAATAAGGGAGATTTCTAATTTTGAAATATTAAAAATGGATCATCTAACTCCAGCATTTTCTTTATTGTTGTATTTACATTTTTAATTTCCAGCTTTTACTTTATGTCTTTTATTTTATTTAAGCTCTTACTAGCCTTAGATATGTGTTGTAACTAAGCTCGTTATCTGGGGTTGTGATGATTTCCAATATCACTGGTTTATAAGGGGTTATTTTATGGTTTGGGTAATATAAAGGTTTATTTATTGAGTGTTAGTCTTAATACTTCTTGTTAACTGGCCATTAATAAGATTGTGTTAATGTTCCTAGAACATGCCAAGGATCTAATAAACAAGAATGTGTGTGAATATATTCATTATTAGTTGTGGAAAAACTTACAATGAATGGTTTGGAATTTCAAAAATTTGAGTTGAGATCCACAAGCTCCAAGTTTTGAGTGTTGATTCCAAGCTTTGAGTGAGTTTCCCTATCACCTTAGAAGACTCCTTGAAGTGCTAGCTTCTTTGATCTTGCAACAAAATCAAAGAGAAGAATAGGAGAGGCTCACACCCATAGCATGTTCTAGGCTTTGTGTTTTGTGTGTTGTGTGTTTGAAATGACAGAGAGATAGGTTTTAGTAAAAAACCATTTACCCTTTTCACCTAAACAAGGTGGTTGGCTTTTTGGTTTCACCAAAACCAAAACCAAGTGGTTGGAAAGTGGGTGGTTTGGCATAAATGCCAACCACTCTCCCAACTACCACATGTGAAGTGGGCCTCACTTTTGAATTCAAAATTCAAATGGTTTCTACGAATATTTACAGCGGCTCGGATCCGTTTAATCCGATTAAACGAATTTTCGTCGCTAAATAATTAAATCTAATTTAATTAAATAACGACGCCTCGTAAATACATTACGAATGTCGTTTATGAATTAATTCTAAATTAATCCGTTCGCATGTATTAAAGTTCGACTTTAGTTTCGTATTAAAATCTAATTCCAATTAATATATCCGATATATTAATTTTAGCCCATATGAATAAATTAAATAGAAAAAATCAAATTTAACTATTAAATTTATTATACCGATTAATTCCAAATTAATCGCGTTCTCTCTCTTCCGAACACATTTAATCCCAGATTAAATAATGCCTCAATTAATCCCAGATTAATTTTCTCTCTTTTAATTAATCCCAGATTAATTTTAATTCGAGTCAATTGTCATCGATGAATCTTTGGGAAGCGACCCAAGAGACCCCTGGATATGTTGGCAGTAAATCTGGTTATCGGACTAACCGATTAAGTACGTACCTTGTACCACATGCTTACCGATTTACAAGACATGGTTGGCTTCTAGCAAAGCACTATACCTACCTAATTCTCCAGAAATATTCTTAATGGAATATACAATCTATGTCAGGTGTAGTATACGTAGTATTGCGTATTGCGATCCAGTATCAGATGTCACATGTAAGGCCTAGGGCTGGAGTAGTGTCTGCCCCGTACGAAGCATATATCGGATCACAAGCAACTAGTCTCTTTAATCGGATAATCATGAACTTGTCATATTATCCCGATGGTTGCAACATATTAGAGTACCAGTTTTGTATCCTTGCGTGATCATCATCTTCATATGACTGAAGTGATACTTCTCTCTTGACATCACACCCAATACTCTACGATTCTCAATAAACCCAAAAGAGGCGTACACAGAACCTGTTAAAGTCCTAGACGACCAAAACTAAAGCGTATTGATTTTCGCAAGTATTAGCGAAGCAAGTCTCAGGTTAAGACCAAATACACCCACCCTGAATCAGATTCCCATAGACACATTGTCATATAACCAATAGGATTATGTGGTGTCTATCCGGAGTGAAGCTGTTTCTGTACCATCGGTCACAACCTCCTATCACACTTGCATAAGCATCCAATACTTAAATATATGAGAACTATGTTGTTATGCTCCCACAACGCGCACAAGTGCAATACTAGTCTATTCTGCATTATCGATGTCCAATCTCGATAATACTACGACTAGGGATGTTTAATGATTAAACCTTTGTGGATTAATACTGTCTCATATCTTATAATCTGGAACTAATCATAAGGACTTTTATCACTTTATATTTAAGTAATCCAATTACAAAATGATAAAATAGCAATTTCTATAGTCACATAATTAATTTGTATAAAAACCATAATGTCTTTTACAAATAGTGACGATATGCGTCATAATTGTCTAACAGATTGATCTGGTAAACTTAAAATAATATTGGAAAATGAATTTTAGGTTTAAACCTTAGACTCAATAACCCACGATCTTCCTTGAGGATAGATAACTCTTTAATAGATTTCCTTACATGATAGGAATATACCTGTCGGGCGGGGTAGCCATAATTGGAACTTAATCTTAATGAATGCAGGTAACTTGGTTGACATAGGAATATGATTAATTGGGTTATACTGGATTTCTGTATCTTACCATCGGAAGAGGCTTTTACATATTTTCCTGTTCCAAGTTAATAAACCAATATATTGCACAAACGTAAGATAACCACTTCATCTTTTAAAGATATTGGAAGGATTTACAACCCTGGATAGTTTCATAAAATTGAATTTTCATCAATTTACTTTCGTGTAATTTTTTGTCTCTAAGGCATTCCTAAGATCATGTAAAGCATGAAATAAATGTGAATACGAAAGTAATAATGGTGGAAACATACTTACAAAGATCGGATGGTTGGATATGTTGATAACAAAACTTTTGCTTCCTTTGAGAAATCTCCAAGTTTCCTTTGAAGTTGATCTCCAAGCTCCAAGCTTTGAGTGATGAGATTCCAAGCTCAATGAGAAAGGTTTCCCTATCATTTATATGATCCTTTAATGTGCTAGCATTAGGAAAAATTGCTACAAAATTTCCTTATCATTGCTTGTAGTGCTCGGCAATTTGAGAGAGAGATGGATGGAGAGTTTTTCTTTTGTTTTATGTTTTGTTTCTAAAACAATTTCACTTGCAAAATCAACTCCAATTTTTGGTAAATGCTTTTCTAAAAATCTAAAGCAATTTTGGAGGGAAATTAGCATTCAATGCTTCCATCTACTCTCATCATGATAGTGATGGAAGTCAAGTGAATAGTGATTGGATGTCAATCACAAAAAAGTGACTTGACTTTCATCACTAAAGTGACTTGAGATGTGACTTGTGGGCCTCACTTTAATTCAAAATCCGAGTGGACCTGCAAACATATTCCGGGCTCGGGTTCATTAATTCCGAATTAACGAATTTTCCGTTGTGACGTAATTAAATCAAATTTAATTAAATAATTATGCATAGCAAAATTACTATTCACGTCGCTCGTGAATTAATTCTAAATTAATTCGTTAGCCCGAATTAAAATTCAATTTTAAATCTGTGTCGAAATCTAATTTCGCTTAATATATCGAATATATTATTTTATCAATTAATTCTAAATTAATCGTTCACTCTCTTCTAATAAAATTTTATCCCAGATAAATTCTCGCCATAATTATGTTTGAATCATATGTCATCGGTGAATCTTCGGGAAGTGGCCCATGAGATCCCTGGATATGTTGGCAGTAAATCTGGTCGTCGGACTATCCGAACACGTACGTACCTATTACTATATTCTTACCGATTTATGAGACATGGTTGGCTTCTAGTAAAGCATTGTGCCTACCCAATTCTCCAGAAATATTCTTAAAGGAATATATAATCTTTGTCAAGCGTAGTACGTAGTATTGCGTATTTCGATCCAGTATCGGATGTCACATGCAAGGCCTGAGGATGGAATAGTGTCTTCCCCGTACGAAGCATAGATCGGATCATAAGCAACTAGTCTCTTTAATCGGGTAATCATGACCTTGTCATATTATCCTGATGGTTACAACACATTAGAGCACAAGTTCTGTATCCCTGTGTGATCATCATCTCCATATGACTGAAGTGATACTCATGTCTTGACATCACACCCAATACACTATGATTCTCAATAAACCTAGAAGAGGCGTACACAGAACCTGTTAAAGTCCCGGACGACCAAAACCAAAGCGTATTGATTGTCGCAAGTACTAGCGATGTAAGTCTCAGGTTAAGACCAAATACACCTACCCTGATGTGGATTCCCATAGACATATAGTCATACTACCAATGGGATTCTGAGGGGCCTGTCCAGAGCGAAGATGTTTCCGTATCATTGGTAAACACAACCTCCTATCATACTTGCATAAGTATCCAATACTTAAATATATGAGAACTATGCTGTTACGCTTCCATAACACTCACAAGTGCAATACTAGTCTATTCCGCATTATCGATGTCCAGTCTCGATAATACTACGACTATGGATATTTAATGATTAAACCGTTATGAATTGATACTATCTCATATCTTATAATCCGGAACTAATCATAAGGATTTTTACCATTTATATATTAAAGTAATCAAATTACAAAATGATAAAATGTAATTTTCATTGTCACATAGTTAATTTGTACAAAAACCACAATGTCTTTTACAAATAGTGACGCTATGGGTCATAATTGTCCAACGGTAATTTTATCTGCTTATTTTAAATTTAAAGTCACCATCCAATCAAACAATCAATTCATTATATACTTGTAATAATTTGGCTTCATAAACTAATAGCTTAGGTATTAAGTCCTCATGGGATCTATACTTTTTATACTACTTGATCGATATGTGCGCTTGTGTTATATGCGTGTGATTACACAGGTCAGTGACTGCCATCAAAGTGTGAAGGATAACTCATATATCCCATTGTGGTATCTCAAGTCGAAGGACCATTATGCTCGCTCAACTCGAGAAGATTTCTATTGACGTTGGTGTACCATCTATTAGGAAATCTTCAGTGAGTCGTTCAGTTTTTATCAAATAAACACCTACATGTCTATACGAGTCTCTGAAGACTCATGGTTCATTGGGATAAACCATCAGACCAAGTCACGATATACGACATATACTGGTCTCAGCGGATTTTGCTAACTGACACGTGTTATTAAATCTTGACCTGAAATTTTATTTAAGGATATACAACTTATAGTAACGCTTCCTAATGTCAATTATAAACTATGTTGTAATTGCGCACTACGTTGTAAATCCTAGGGTCTTTGTCTAATAAACACGTATCACTAAATCAGATTTAGTTTCAATATAATAATAATTAGATATCTAATCGCAATTAGATCGAATATTTGTATAAAAGACAAGAGGCGCTACCAGTAAATAAGTAATATTATGGAAAAATGAATTGTTCGTATTTATGAATCAGACATAAATACGATCCAGATTGACACTCTGAGCACCAACCATAATAAAAACATACAAGCATGGCACATGCACTGAAAAATTAATTTGTAAAATCAAAACATGAAAATATAACTACAAATATAATCATAAAAATGTATGCATGGAAACAATAACGTGATCTGACAACGTATACATGATCTGAAAAACATATGCATGTCTTGCAATATAAACGGAAACTATGACATCACTTTTAAATTTCACCGTGAATCTGATAATATTTCTTAACTATTTAACACAAATATAAACACGAAAGATGTGACGTTTCATTAATATATAAGTATAACCCATGACATAACATGTCTTACAGGCATGGAAATGTGACCCAAAGGTATAACATAGACTATTATGTAAGAGCATGATGTGGAAATGTAACATGAATATTTGACATAAGTTACTTTACTAACCTCGTTACTCATGACGTGACATACTTTAAACTTGACAAAGAGACATCAGTGGTATGATTCTAGCTGAATTTTACCTCCTATAACATGAAACTTGTGCACAGTTATACTAAATCACCCAAATTCGTGGCTATGGCCTACCCAATCCTTTGGTGGTTTGGATCTAATCTAACACTTTAATAAATCATGTTGTCATTTACCTACCTAAACGTGATTATTGATCTGTAATGCATAGGCTTGAAATTTTATCGTGAACGTAAGCTAAGGGACTTGCAGGTATCCTGAACTAAAGACACACATGTTCTTTATCATGAATAACATACTTATTTTGTAAACTAAACAAGTAACATAAATTGCGACGTGATCAGAAAGAGTAAACTAGATACAAGAACTAAAATCGTCAACTAGAAATCATGAACTTAAATCATAGAAAAAACACATATATAATACTCAAAATTTTAAAGTACATAACGTGAAACATAAACTTGAAGTTTATAACTCAACGCATGACCATGAAACATGTTCTTAGATCACAATCATAAACCATCTACATTATGAAATAAACATGTAAACTGTGATTGTAAACTTAGACTTTACTTTATCGCTGAAAAAATTTCACTGCTCAATGGTTAATTTTGAAACTTTACTACAATTAATGAGGAATGAATCAGGGGCTAAAATTTTAATAAAACAGAATTTAGTGTGTCTATTTTATGTTGATTTTTATGGATTTTAATTTTGATTACGGAAACTCAAGTTATAGACTAAACTTCGGGGGTTGTTCGGACAAAAGACTGGATACAGTGATCTGTAGAGCGACTAATTTCAAAATTTTTATCTGAATTCATGTCAAGCTAAAAAATTCTAATTTTTAGATATGTTACTCTAATATTTGTCTAGTGTACTTAAAATTTTATGGATATTAATTTCAACTCCCTAAACTCAAGTTATAAGCAAATATTTAAGGGATTATAAGTGTGGACAGAAACTAGCAAAACTATAGGGCAGCCACATTGCACAATTTGGCATAAATTCATGTTTAATAGATTTTTTTTTTTTTTTTGATATGTTGGTCTCTTTATATCTAATTCATGTATAATTTTACTGTTCATCAAATGGTGTTCTAGAATTCAAGTTATAGCTAAAATAATATAACTTGTTAGATTGTTCTGCAATATGAACTCACTGTCAGTTTTCTCTAACTCACTGCCCTATTAGATCCCCTTAAATCAGCCATAACTACATTCATTTAACATGTCATATGCCCATTTTAATGCATCAAATCACATTCAAAATAAACATGACAATTGTTATCCAAATTCATATACCATAACACTCAATCATCAAAATATTCATAATTATCCTTCATCTGTCACAATCAACATCAACCATACTCTTACACATTACATCAACACATCAAACATGGCTAAAAAATAATCCAAATCAAGTTAACCCATTCTACCCCATTTTTAAGTTGTAATTTCTTAACAATCCAAGCTTCAATCCATGTTATATTAACACCAGAAGCACCAAAAATCATCATATCATGCTAGTCATGCTAAATGAGTCTATTAAGACTCAAATCTCTCATGAATTTTGAAAATAAAAATGAAGAATACATGCTTGAATTTCGAAATAAGAAGAAAAATGAGTGGGGGGGGGGGGGGGGGGCGCTTACTTACATGGAGCTAGCTTGAGGGAACTCCAAAACTCATGATTGGAATGATTGGCACGGAGAAAAAGAAGACAGTTCCTTTTGTTGCCATAGATGAAAGACATTTCATGTGTTAAAAGAGAGAGAAAATGAATAGTATTTGCTTTATATAACAAGGGCTAATTTTTATTGAGTAAAATAATAATATAAATTTATCACATGCCAAAAAGTCTAGACAATTCTCGAAATTTACTATTTATGTAGTAAAAATATGAATTTTTAGTGCTAATAGAATTTTGGGAAAATGTTCAGGATGAAAGTTGTAAAGCATTATTTCAGCTTCTGACGGTATAAAGATCACTGAAATCGAAAGTTGGTAGCTCAAGTTAGAGACAAAATACTAAAAATTACATATCAATCAGCAAAAACTAACTATACCGCGAAACTGAAAAATATCGCCCCTTGATCTCGAAATAATTCACACGAGTAATAAACATGTTAATAATTCCTAATTAATCCCTAAAAAATATCTCGTAAATGCACAAGGAAATATAAAATTATGTCAGGACAGTCGGGGTATTACAAAATCCGTAATATAATTTTCGTTTCTGATAATATATACGACTGTCTGTAAAGAATCTGTATTACATTCTGTTTCAGATGACGAATGTCATTTGGCTGTATAATGATTGTTTGTGTGTATTATGTCTCAATTGAGTGAATGAGACTGACTTGTGGTAATTATGTGGCACTTTTGAGTGTGATCAGTCTGTTTTGATGAACATGATATGTTTGTTAGAAAAAATAGTTGGAAATTTATATGAGTCATGTTTTTGAGTGTGTATATATTTGTATGTATTTCGAGGTTTGAACGCTTGAAGAAGTTTACATATAAGGTTTCTGATCCGCACCAGGTACGCTTTATGAATTCAATTTTTGGGTCGGTTTATGTAAGTGTAATTGGAAGATTGTATATTTTCAATAGTGTAAGTAATAATACTGAGTTTAATGGTTTTCTTACAAACAACTACATATATGTGTATATATACATGTTTATAAAAGTATTATATTTGAAATTCACTCTTGTTTATTATTAATGTGTGTGGTTACTAAGTTTTACAACTCACACCAAATCAGTTTGTTAGTTTTGCAGGTTGGCAATCAGATCGGTCAACCATCTAGCTTTGGATGCTTATGCTCGAGACGAAGATTACTCAAGCTACAATCATCCTATCTAGAGTCCTGGGGATATCATAAGAGTCTAAGAATTATGTTTATGTTTTGTATCGTGAAATGTGCACTAATATATGTATGTTTGTAAACAAAAATTTTAATTTGTATGTGTGATTGTGGGCACGGGGCCCTGATATATTGATATTGAGATTTGATTTGTCTTGGGTTTGGATCGAAGGTCCTTTTTACTCATCTGATATTTGTTACAGGTTGTAGTGAGGTTATCCAAAATTTAGGGAGTGTCATGTCCGTTTTTCGTTAGGTTTCAGGTTTAGGGAGATGGGTTATTCTTGTCTCTTGCCAGTAGTATCATGTCATATGGTGGGATGTTACACATATTAACTTTATTGGAGTTGGTACTCGACGTGTCGATTTCTCATGTATTTTCCTATAAATACGTATATGAATAATATTTTGTAATGAATAAAATATACAGTTTCGTCAATATATTATCTTTATAATGGTAAAGACGTACAAGACCAATGAATGATTAAGTTATAACGTAATTGTAAAAGTGTCGCAATTGACATTGAGAAATATTATAACAGTATCATTCTTAAACTGTTTCTGGTCAAGGTTTACATTTTTGGTCCGTAAGTAAACACGGACGTGTTGTATATCAGAATAATGGATTATGGTGGTTTATCTCAGTGATCCACGAATCTAGAGAGACTCGTATAGATATGTAGGTGTTCGTAGCGGATGGACACTGAACGATTCACGGAAGATTCCTAATAGATGATACGTTTGCGTCAATAGGAATATTCTCGAGATAGCATAGTGGTCATTTGACTTGAGATACCACGGTGGATATATGTTTTATCCTCCACAATTTGATGGCAGTCACGTCTTCGACCTTTTTAGGTTAGACATCCGTCTGTTCGTTGGGTGTGGATTGATGCTCATGATATCCGGTGATATATCCAAAGAGGAACCCTCAGTCATGCGTACAGGATTTAGATGTCCACTTAATGAGATTGCGATTTATTAAATCCATGGCCATGGTACACTCGGAAATGAGTTCTGAGTGTAATTGAGAAATCGCGAATCTATATGTCGACGAGATTATACCTTATGAGATTTGACGATTATATCTATGTCTATGGTATTTATCCAGATACCTATGATGGAAGGATTATACATATGGTTCAGCGATAATATTCGTGATCGTCATAATTTATGAGTGGGTAAATTATGAACATGTGATTGGATTCCGTGACGGATATACCTGAACTTAGAGAGTCTCACATAATCAAAAATATTCGTAGAGCACTAGGGCGACTTATAAAGAGTAATATTGATTATTCAGAAATTATTTAACGGTAAAAGGAAATTACACATGCGGAAACATTTGGTAATTTCCTAAATTAATGTGTATATGTATTAGATACATAATTTGATTAGATATATATTAATTACAAAATGAATTTGAAACCTATGTTAACCATGGATGTATTTTATCATTTAGTGTAAATGTAGAAATACATTATATATTTATTTAAATGAATTAATTGATTAAAATGTTAATTAACTAATTCTTTAAATAAATATATTTTAAATATATAAGTATATGTATTTTGAGAATATGACATGTGTTATATATTTAAATGGTGACATGTGGCCTTTTTTTAATATTAGTGGGATGAGATATTTTTTTTGAAATTATTTCAAAATAAAAAAAATTATCTCTCTCTTGGGGCTAATTTCGACCATGACATGATAAAATAGGGGTTGTTCATTTTCTTCCCCAATTTAACAACAAGAACAACAAAAAAAGAAAACCCTAAGAAAAATGAGAAAAATTGGTGAGATCAAAAACACAAGATTTGGAAATTCAAGGTAAGTTTCTTAATCTTTTAAGTAGGAAATTGTTTCTTTTGCTTTATTTGAATACATGTGATGTAGTTTTGATTTTCTCTTCTCTTGGATATGAGTTCTGTTTGTTGGATGCTTGTTGGGAAGTTTATATGCATGTGTGATGAAATTTTTGAGCTTAATAATGGTTATTAGAGTTCAATTTTCTCTAAGAAATTTAAGTTGCAATTTTAGAGTTTCTATGCCACTTTATGGAATTCTATAATTGTTCTTGAGTGTTTTTGGATGTGATGAGACTTTAAGAATGTTGGAAGATTATTTTAATGCTAGATTGGAAGTCAATTTGGTGAAAATTTGATTAATTGGATTTTCTAGGGTTTATGCCTAATGTTAAATTGGGGCTTTTCATTCTATGGATGCAATTGAGTATATTAGAACTATACTAATCATTTTGGTAGTGTTTTGGAAACATTTAATTGTGTAATTGACACTTTTGGACTAAAATGATCAAAATATAAAAAGTTTGTAACTTAGGCAATTTTCGATAATGAGGTATATTGGATATTTCCAAATTAGATTTAGAATTCAATATTAAAATAAATAGTCAAAAGAAAATTTGTGAAATTCGAAAAATTTAATTTTTCACCTTTCGCTGCGCTACCCGGCAAAACCACAAACATGCCAACAAACTTAATTAAAGGCTCTTAGATTATTTAACATTTTTTTTTAATTATAAATGAATGATTTTCAATGATTTTTTAAGGATATTGGGAGATGTGTTTTGTAATTTTTTTTTAAAATTATCAATCATTTGAAATGTCAACTTTACTCTACCTGATTAATTTTTAATTAATTTTCTACTATTTCTGGTTAATCGTATGAATTGCTCATGCCTCATGGAGCAATTTACTACTAATTTTCAATTATCCAGCTTATGAAAAATAAAATGAAAGAATACAATTGAAATAAATCATATTAAGTAGTATAAATATACAATTAAATTAAAATATTTGGGGAAAAAGTAAATTAGAGCGCCGTTTTGGCGCATCGCTGGTGTTGCCCAATATATATACAGCCAGTATTAAAATAGCGCTTGCTACATCTTCACGGTTGGAGAAATCAACTGGGCACCAAAATAGAGAATTTCTCCCTTTTAACGGAGGATTGAAAGTTTTTAGTAATAAATACTGTGTGCAGGAGTCGGGTTCGGATTCAACCCATCCAACCCATAAATAATATGGGTTGAAATTTTTACAACCCAATCCCACCTGCATAACTTGGTTGGCACAACTTGAGCAGGTTTTACATTTAGTTAGTGCGTCAATTTATTTTATTTTTTAAAAAAAATTCCACGTTTTAATTAAAAATATAAAATTAAAAAAATTAAAAATTAAATTATAAAATTAAAAAATAATTAACATATGATAATTATGGATTTGAAATTTTTCCAAACCGTATGATGGCGTATGAATTACAAAAAAATTTCTAATTCAATCCTTTGAGCCGTAAGTTGACCCGCGAATCAAATTGGATTTGCACACTTTTTTTTTATTACAATACAAATCTATAAATACATAATCTGAAACTTATTGAAATATTAAATATAAATATTGTAATATATCCAGAATTCTATGTCTATTAGAAACGAAATATCTATACTCATTTAAATATGAAGATAATTCTACTCCCATTTCGAAGAAAACCCTACGAACTTGTGCAATGCTCATTAATGAGGATGATGGAATAAAATTTATTACACAGACAAGAAGTTGAATGAAAATTTCTTCTGGTAGGTATTATTAGATAGGGAAATGCTAATGAGTGCCCTTAGGGCACTTGTTAGTGATCCATTTTGGGAAAATTTTTATAGGAAAAATGAAAAAGTAATTAATGTTTTTATAATTTTTTACTTTCCCAATAAAAGTGATATGAAAACTTACCAAAAATAGATGCTTAATGAGTGCCCTTAGGGCAATAGTTAGCAAAACAGCAGCAATAAATAAGATGTCAATTACAAAGCTGGAAACCATCAATTATCAATATTTGCCGTTTGAGAGCGGGGCCCAATTCCTGCATTTCAAAAACTCTTTTTTTTTTTCAACCTGTTAATATTTGAAATTTATCGAGAGGGACGAAAAAGTGCAGTAAGACCCTTTTGAGTTTCGAGTTTTGACTGTGGACGACTAACCTTCTCTCTCTGTTAATTGTTTAATGCTTTAAAAACTCATTTTATATCATCCCAATACTCATCCTTGGAGCATTTGTAGACACTGTGCTGTTTCTTTCTTTCTTTCTTTCTTCTTTTGGGGTTTTTAACCTTTTTTTTTCCCTGTTAGATGCATCTTGGTTTCTTTAACTGAACTTTTTAGGGTGTTTTAAAAATAAAGGGCTAGTTTATTACTGTACATTACAAGTTTTTTTTTTTGGTTGCTGAGTTTTAAAAAAGATGATGAGTGCATCAAAGTTCATTAAATGTGTTACAGTTGGAGATGGTGCTGTTGGGAAAACATGTATGCTCATTTGTTACACAAGTAACAAGTTCCCCACTGTAAGTCTTCCAACACCCATCTCTCAAAATCCCCCTTTTTTGCCATAAATTTGTGTTCCATTTATGATTTTTTTATCTTGTTTATCCATATGGAGTTCATTAATATTCTAGATGCTTATCATATTGTCGTGCTTTTTGTTTACCAGGATTATATACCCACAGTGTTTGATAATTTCAGTGCCAATGTAGCTGTTGATGGTAGCATTGTGAATCTGGGCTTATGGGATACTGCAGGTATCTATCTGGCTTCAACTTGTTATAGGCATTTGTTAGTTTTTGTTTTTAAATTGGGTTTTGCTTTCTTTCTTTTTTTTTAATTTTTTATTACATTTTTTCATTTTTTGTTTAAATAACTGTTATTATTCTTGCTTTGATTTAAAGGACAGGAAGATTATAGCAGGTTGAGGCCATTGAGTTACAGAGGTGCAGACATCTTTGTGCTAGCTTTCTCATTAATTAGTAGGGCAAGTTATGAAAATGTTCTTAAGAAGGTAATTATTTCAATATTAATGTCTTTTGCCCTTTAATTTCTGTTCTACTTTTGTGTGTCACTTTAGTTATTGCTACTTTTAAATCATGTTTCACAAAAGTTGGTCTTTTAATCTTTTTAATTTAATTAAAGCCTGTATGTGTTGCTTTACACTTCAGTCCCATGAATTAATGTTTTCTTAGTTTGGGTCATTTTCAATGAAGCAGATAGATAGCTTTTGTCAGAAGTAATTTTTCTGTAATATCATCTATCATTTATTGAAATCCTTTTTTATTTTTTTTCAGTGGATGCCGGAACTTCGTCGGTTTGCACCCAATGTTCCGATAGTTCTAGTTGGAACAAAGTTAGGTAGGCAAATTTTTTTCAAATTTGCAATATGATGATGCATTTGAATTCCCATGTAGGGACGAGACATGTTATGATGATGGGAATTTATCATTTTTAGGCAAATCCAAAATTTTTTTTTATCAAATTGAGCATGCAAATTTTTTATTTATACAAATGAGCAAATACCCCTTCTATGTCTATTTTTTGCAGCGAAGCAAGCTACAATTTCCTTTTTTTTTTTTTTTTTTTCTTTTTTTGAGATGGTTGCCGCCATGAGAAGGAAAAAATAGATGGAAAAAAAAGATTTTGAGGAAGATGAAGAAGGCATCTTTGTCTAAAATTATAGATCTGTTCATTTGTTGAAAGGAAAAATACGGTTGCTCAAATTTGATAAAAAAGTTTGCCACTTGCCCAATTTTGGTAATATTTCCCTATGATTAATCTAAAGCACATTAACCTTTTTTATCTATATCAGATATTCGTGAAAACAGGGGGTATTTAGCTGATCATATGGGATCTAATGTCACAACTGCTCAGGTATGTATGTCGTATAGCACTCTTAGGTCTACCTAAATATTTTTTCATATAGCATTTATTTAATGTTGTGAGAAAGTAGCTCAATTATCATATAATAAACAGGGGGAGGAGTTGAGGAAACAAATTGGTGCGGCCGCATATATTGAGTGCAGCTCGAAGACTCAGCAGGTAAAGGAGTAGTTGGTGAACAGGAAATTTGATCATTTGCTGTTGATTTCCCAAGAGCCCATTTCATTTTTTGTTGCTTTGATGGATACTGCTTATGTGTTTTTTGTTTTAATTTTCAGAATGTCAAAGCTGTTTTTGACACAGCTATCAAGGTTGTTCTTCAACCTCCTAGGAGGGAGATAGCAAGGAAGAAAAGGCACAGAAGATCCGGCTGCTCAATTGCGTAAGTACTTCACCTTCTCATAGTCTAATCATAACATTCACCATTTTGTTTAGTTTAGCAACGTGCATTATACATAGCTTTGTTACCTTCTTCAAAGCTAATGGCGAAGCATAATATTTGTGTTCGTTGTTGCCTTAATAAATATCACATATTCTTTTGACCTCTGAAACCAAGTTAACTGATGTTACCTCATTTTCTGGTTTTCTTCACATTCTTTTCCGACAGAAGGACTATCGTGTGTGGAGGCTGCGCCACTTAGTAATGAAGCACTCTTGACGGCCCCAGCTGTTTCTTGAATGTCTTCAGACATTCAGTCCTTTTACTTATCTAAGTATGTCTACTTTTGCGTGTAGCATAACAGCAGCGAAATAGTTTGAACTAAGCAATATATTTATTTGTATCCTACAAACTGACTTGAGAGGGAATTGTTCATTCTCTCATGCACTTTTTTACCAAGTAAATCATGTTGTTGTAATTTGGGGTTTCTTCTGATATTGACTTGATGCTAATGTTAAATATTAGGTTATGGGTGTTCATAGAGTTCCCTTCTCTGTCATTCATTATCAGTGGTTTTGCTAATATATCCAAGTATGGGTACAAGTGCATTGAGGTTGAAATAGAAGGCATTGAATTTGGAAATTTCAAGCATTAATTTTGATATTTGATCTACCATTTGATTTTTGCTTTCCAAATCAGTGCTAAATCAAGTGGGGGCTCTGTGCCTCGGCAGTATCCATGGCCCATCAGTTCAATTGTTATGATGCCACCAAATGCCCAAAATTATGCAACGCCCCCACACACTTCACTCTATCTCACTTTCAAGTTTCAACAGGGTAGTGACGTTTAACCCCTTCAATTCATCTCGTTACTATACGGATTCGAATCCAAGACCTTCACGGTAAAATAAATCGAACTAATTTTTATTAAAATGATTTGAATTCTTTCAAGACTCAACATGTATTTTTTTGGCATTGGACTCTTTCATTAACTGATAGAAATATCAATTTAGAAATGACTCGTGTTCTAATTCATTATTTGGTTTTTGATATAAGAACACTCTCAAAGTCTTCACCCATCTATTTTCGGAATTATCCTTAATAAAAAAAAAAACCCTTAATTTTTTCTTCTCTCTCACTTGCTAATTTTATCAAACTATGGACTTCTCCAATTAATTTTTTCCTTTTCAGATCCTTTCTAGAATTACTCTTAGCAATGGATTCTTTTCTCTCTTTTTGGAATCGTTGGAAATCTCACGGTCAAATCACCCTTTCCGGGCTTAAGCGGAGCAGGTAAAACCCCCAACTGTCCTGAATTCAAATCTATGATCTTAAGATGAGATCTTGAACCTTACACCACCAAGCTACGCCCCCTTGAGGACATAATGTGATAAATTAAAATTTTTTAATTTCAAGTAAAAATCATTTGAGATTGAATATATATAATGTGATATATCCATTTTCAATGATTCAAAAGATGTTGCTACTGATGATGGTGATAATGCAAAATGCAGTTTGCTTACTGATGATGTGTGTAATTACTTTGAGGGTTTTGGGTTTATGCCCCCAAGGGGTGTGGCTTGGTGGTGAAGGATCCAGAATCTCACCTTGAGGTTCTGGGTTCGAATTCAGGGGATGCAACTTCTTGTAAGAGCCTGGGGCAGCCGGGGGTTTTACCTGCGCCGCGGCCCAGAATGAGTGGTTTGGTGGCGGGATTTCCAACGATTTCAAAAAAAAAAAAAAAAAAAAAAGTTTTGGGTTTATAAATTACCATTCCAATTATTTGGTTGAGTGGATTTTGTCGCACTTATAATGATATTTTCTTGCAAATGTCTTAAGCTTATTTGACATCTTTTGGAGAACACAACTATTTAATTTTGTAAGTTGATGAAACTTGAACAACAATTGTAGTATGAATGTTTGAAGATCAGATATCGTCAAGAGCTTGAGAGAGCAAAATGAGAAAAAAAATTAAAAAAAAAAAAAAAAAAACTAATAAAGGCAATTATGGACACAAATTAGATTAATTGAAAAGTGGGGGCTAATGACATAAATTAAGAGGGTCGGATATCACTATTCTTCCACAAATTAACTAGTATATAGGTATGTTAACCGACAAATTAAAGTAAGAAAATTTTATGAAAATTTACATAATTACCTAAAAAAATTTGTAAATTATAAGAATGACACTCTTTTAAGGTTAACGAATGGGTCGGGTTTTGAAAAACTAGATCTTTTTTTAAAATATTTTTTTTTAAATTCGAGTTTGAAACAAAACGCTAGAAACATGAATTCAAATTTTAATAAATTAAAATTTTCTAATATCTTAAAAATATTAACAAATAATATTAGAATTTTGATATCGATTTTTTAAACCCCAATCATTTGCCAACCCAACACCTTTTTATATATTTATTACTTTTAAACCAAATACACAAAACTCGGACCAAAATGTCTTCATTTTCCAACAACCCTAATTTCCGTCGCAGCCGGTGGCAGCAACGGAGGCGATGAGGAAAGAAGAAGCAGCGATGTCAAACATTTTTAGCTCAAAAACTGTCAACTTCTCCAAGTTCATCTTTTTCCACTCATTTCTGTAATTGATGAGTAATCTTCTCTCAAATCCATATTTCTCTACTTTTTGTTATGATGTATTGAAAGTTTGGGCAGTGTGTTTAGAGTTTGGATAGTTTAACATGAAATCGTGAGTAAATCACTTCAATAGTTTATTTTGAGAGATTTGTATTAATCGGAAATTAACCGCAAAAATAAAATTAACATTTCTTATGATGTAGAATTAAAAAAAAAAAGCCAAAATTTACCTATTTGGATTTTCTAAAAATCACTGAAATTTATTCATTTATAATAATAATAAAAAAAACAACTAAACAATCTAAGTCAATATAAATATTGATAATTTTGATATAAATATAATAAATTATTGAAAATATAATAAATTTATTACTTCAATAATAATTCTTTTAAATCGAAATATATTATCGCTCTTTTTTAATTATTTCTAAAATAAAATTTTGTTTTTCACACAAAAATATAATTCAAAACCTCCATAAAAAAATATTGAAAATTTAAAATATAATAAAAATTAAATTCGAACGATTCTAAAAATCACTCATACAAAATCCCGATTTGACTTATTTTTAATATTTATTGCTAATGCCTATCATATTGTTGCTCCCGTCAATCTATATAATCCTTTCCGAGTCATATTTACATGTATGTAGATGCCCTTGTAATCTTTTTTACTTGAAATTGTATTTTTCAACGTTATGATTTTAACCCTATTTCAAATTCTCTTGGACATTTTTTAGCAGTCATATACTCATAAACATTTTTTGTTTCTTATGGAAACAACATAACATCTTTGTTTGGTAGGTATCTTCTGAAAATTTAAACCAAATGCTTTTTTACGTTAATACTTTGAACTCTTCAAATAGGAACAATCTGCATTTCATACCCCATATGGTTATAAATATTAAGGGGAATACACATTCAAAACTACATAAAATTTGCAAATCAAATCTCCAAAGAGGCCTGCTGAGCTGAAGCTGGATTTTACTGAAATAAGGCAAAATCTTTCCACTAAAACTCATCATATGCAGCACTTACCTGATCATATTATGTGGATTACTTGTAAGGATTTTCCAGCCATTCCAGTTTCTCGTCTAGCTTTTTAGCCATACAGGTATCCTCTTTTCAGACGAGCAGCACTTGCTTACAGCTGTTATACTGAAGTTTCTTTAAACGATAAATTACCTCGCGTCACTCCTGTGGAAGAAGAGCTATCTCGATTTCTTGGAGCGATTTTCCTTTGGTTTCCATAACATTTCTTTTTACGAAGACCACAGCCAACGAGCAAAAGGTTGCAAATATAGAGTACAAGAGCTGTGGCCCTAGTTGCTCCAACAATCGCAAAAACAGCAAGCCCACAAAGAAATTTATCACCTAAAGAAGGTGAGATATTCAAGAATCAAAATCATTTTGAGTCATCTGGCTTTACTACATTGTCAAAGCTGTCACAACAGCCAAATATAGGTTCTAATTTCAACTCTAAAATGAGGAGGGAGCATTCAACCAGTTGAAACAGAAAATATAAAAGAAAATTACCCAGTGCACTGACATACACACAGCCATTGCTTTTGCCCTAATTCGAATGGGGAAGATTTCAGGAAGGAGAAGACCTGGAACTGGACCAGCTCCTAGAGCAAATGTTAACACGAACCTGCATTAATTTTACAATGAGGGTCCATTTTTGGTAAACAAATAAAAATTTCTTTATGTTAACAGTCTTAAAAGTCTGTTTCACTGGGTTACCAGGAAATAAACCAAGACCATATTATTAAACAAACGTAGAGCAGTATTCTAAAACACGCCACCTAAGTGCCTAGGCGACATGTTTTCATTTGGCTGCCTATGGCCGCCGAGCCTGGCCCAAATCATTGGGGCTAAGCATTCACTAGAATGGGCAGCATTTTCTATCAATTTTGGCGAAATTTCACCGCCAAAAGCCGCAGTCAACCACCATTGACCACCCTAGATTTTGAAACCCTAAACCTAATTTGGTCCCATTTCATACCCACCCTAACCCCAATTTTACAAAATCAACTCCCTATCTCATTAATTTCAAAAAAATCCAATTTTACATAAACCCTAATTTCTGAATAAACTCCTAATTGCTTCAATTCTTTTGGTTTCTATCAAATTGACAATCTAGAAACCTTCCCTATCACTCATTTCCCCATGATCATTTGTCCAAATTTCCCAAAATTAAAAATCCCCAAATTGACCCAAAATCCTAATTCCAAATTCTCTATCAATTGAGGATCAAATTTCCCAAAATTAAAAATCCCCAAATTGACCCAAAACCCTAATTCCAAATTCTCTATCAACTGAGGAATTGTTTAGGCGGCGCTTGGACACTGGGCTACCACTCGACTAGCGCTTAGCGCGTTTTAGAATATTGATGTATAGTAGACAACATAATATAAGTTATAAATAAATGGAACATGACTTTTTTTAATTATCTCATATGTATCGGCAAAACCACTCCCCAACCCAATGCGAGTAGGAATCAAACTTCAAACCTCTTGTACCCCACTGAGCGGTCTCATCAGTTGTCAGTTGATTGCAGCATACAACATTTTGCATATAGACATGTTTAGTAAATGAATATACAATTATATGAAGGATTCGTCAACTATAACGGTACTCACATAAGCATGCCTCCAACAGAAAGGTATAGAGTTGCAGAGCCTGGTGTATAAGAACTCACAGCAGCAACTTGAATAGCCATTGACACTGCCTGTGTAGATTTCATAACAACAATGATTAAAACAAGATTAATGTACATGTGTTGCCAGCTTGTTTCCAAGATTATGTTACTTCTGGTCCAGGGAAACTATAGTATATCATTCTCATTTTCCATAAATCACTAATGAGCTCCTCTTCCTCATTACTCGTTAGACAAAATATTCATAATGCACTAGGAAACCAAACAAGTAAGCTCTGTGAGTAAGGTCCAAACTATGTGACAACACGTGCAATAAACTACCACCTTTTGAAATTTTTTAAAAGAATGTTATATAGCTCTTTTTTCATAATCATTATACCACTCAGAAATGAAACGCTTCCACAAAAAATGAATGCAAGACAAATTACCATTCCAAAGAAACTCCACAGGAGGAGCACCCTCCTACCGAGTTTATCCATCAATACCATTGCGACAATGGATCCTGTAAATGAAGAAAATCAAGCATCTAGAAAAATCCAATATGCAGTGTATGCAAAAATATATTAAGGCACAAGACATATACCTGATAAATTTGCAATTCCAATAAAGGCATTTGCAAGGCCCGATGATACTCCCACACTTTTAAATACAGATGAAGAGAAATAAAATATAGCATTTATACCAGATAGCTGTTGTAAAGCAAAGAGGGCTGACCCAATAAAAACAACTGCAAAAAGAACATGTGAATAACAACGCCTAAAAAAGAAATAAATAAAAAGGAAAGGAAGATAAAGCAGTGGCTCTTCAGCAGCAACAGTTATAGATGCCAAAAAAGAAGATAATATAATTACTCTAAAAGCTCAAGAAATGTATACCAGAGTATGATATCTACCTCTAAAATGGCGGCCATAAAGCAATTCATCAAGCTTCACACTATCTGCTTCATCCCCTCGGTCTAACTTGGACAATTCTGCCAAAAAAGATTTGGCATGCGATCCACCAAAAAGCTTCTCAAATTCAGCTTCAGCTTCAGCAGTTCTTCCTTTCTAATCCAAGCCATAGGAATGTGTTAGCAATTGTATTTCAACGTCAGCAATAACTAAGAGAGCAAGTCAGAGAAAACCTTGTACAGCCAATGGGGACTCTCTGCACAAAAGACCATAGCAAGAACAAGTATCGCAGCAGGAATTGTAGATACCCAAAAACAAATGCGCCACCTGATTGCATGAGTTTTAAGAAAAAGGTAAATTGTATGTATGACATGCAATATGTGAACAAATAATGCGGTGAGCAGCAATGCATATATCTCACCAGCCGGCAATTTCTTTGACAGGGATTCCTATAAGAAGTGAACCCATAATTCCAAGACAAGTTGCAATCTGGATGAAACCTCCATAGGTGCCCCTCACGAAAGCAGGCGAAACCTGCTCACTTTGACGAATTAATTTTCTTTGAAAAAAAATTCTCCTGCATTCATTACAAGAAATATTGCGCCAAACACTGTCGCATACAATTATAATCCACATACCTCAGTCACATAAAGAGCTGCAACGGGGGGTCCAAGACCCATTCCAGTACCAACCAAGATCCTCCCCAACAGCATGCCCATCAGGTTTCCAGTTGTTGCACTGAAAATTCAGATCACTACTATCAGTTTCTACACAGATATATAAGAATTAAATTAATTGTAAAAGGGGAAGAGAAGGGATAGGTGAATTAAGTAGTAGCAAAAGCTAATCCTTATACTCAAAATAAAAATACATGAGAACAACAAAATAGCGATGTTATGCACTAAGAACACCACTATGATATATATGTAACTTTTGAACATTGAATAACAATCTAAAACTAGACAACTAACATTAAAACTAGACAACTAACATTCTCCCAACCAAAATTGAACAATGGAATTTAAAGTTCGACTTGGCTATATTTTAGTTAGTGATCTGAAAACATAGAAGCAAAAAGGTTTGCATGTAATCTACAAATTCTGCAGTCAAAGGAGTTTACGACACTATTTAAAGTAAAGCTCTAACTTGCATATATTCAGAAAGAAATAAATGTGGAGTAAGGTATTTGTTTAATCTACAAAATTTGACATATATTGCAAAAAAGAAAAAGAAAAAAAAGAAAAGAAAAAGTCACCTTATCGAAGCACCAATGATCATAGGTAGAGCACACAACTGAAAAGCCCTACGACGACCAACCCCATCAGCTATCCAGCCACTAAGTAGGGATCCAATCAAGGCCCCACCCAGACACGTACTTACTACCAAACCTGTATTTAACATTGCACGATAAATCATATAATATAAGAGGGTGTAAATCTAAAATACCACCATCGATAATAGCCATAAACAGCCTCCCTTCCCCACCTTTCCCTTAACCCACCATAAAATAAAAATAAAGTGAAATCATGGTGAGAAGAATCCAACATTTCTCACCTTCAGCTAAGGTGTTCCCATTGAACCCAAGATCCAGAGAGATGCTTTCAAGTGGTTCATTGACTACTCTGTATAAAAAAGCAAAATGCAAATAACAAAAAATATCAATATAGTGACACCACAAACCAAAAAAAAAAATACAAAAAACAAAGCAAAAAAACCTAATAAAAATACAAGAGAAACAACAAAAAGAATAAGTTTAAGATAGCAGACAAACCCAAGATGGTAGCCAAACAAGAACGAAGATATGGTTGCCACTAGTACATGTGGGAAAGACAGCTTCCATGAAGGATTTGTATTTTCCAGTTCCATGCTGTTTTGTACAAGAGCTAAAAGAAATAAAAGCATTAAGCTATAAGCTATAAGCCACCTACTCAAAAAGTTCCTACTTATTCATGGTAATTTACGATGACAGTTCGTTAAACAACTTTCACTTTGACTTAATGATTGCTGTTTCCATCTCCCTTTATGAGAGTCGACTATTTGAATGAGTAGACAAGGACAGTATAAGTCCACAAATAATGCATCTAATGTAACAGAAAGAGAAATTTTCCAAA